>CANTUR010002162.1:5000-30000 GCA_947683625.1 Mallotus nudiflorus
TTCAAATTCCCGAATGGTCGGGGGATTTAAAGGATTGGAGTAGAGAAATGCATGTTAAATGCACCTATAATGGAGTTCAATTATCAGAAAAAGAATTTCCGAAAAACTGGTTAACAGATGGGATTCAAATAAAGATACTATTTCCTTTTCGTCTAAAACCTTGGCACAGATCTAAGTTAAAACTCCCTCATAAAGATCCAATGAAAAAGAAAGTACAAAAAAATGATTTTTGTTTTTTAACAGTTTGGGGAATGGAAGCTGAACTCCCTTTTGGTTCTCCCCGAAAACGGCTTTCACTTTTTGAACCCATCTTTAAAAAACTTGAAAAAAAAATTCGAAAAATGAAAAAAAATGGTTTTCAAGTTATAACAATTTTAGAAGAAAGAAGAAAATTATTTCTAAATTTATCAACAGAAAAAAAAAACTGGGTCGTCAAAAACATTTTATTTCGAAAAGAAATAATAAACAAATTTTCAAAATCAAAAAGAAATAAAATTCGATTATCTGGAGTTAACGAAGTATATGAATTGAATGCAACTAAAAAAGAAAAAGATTTGTTAATCAATAACAATAATCGGACGAGTCATAAATTGTCCACCCCAATTCGATCTATGGTTTGGGCAAATTTTTCACTAACAGAAAAAAAAATGAAAGATCTTTCTGCTAGAAGAAAGATAATCCTAAATCAAATAGAAAAAATTTCAAAAGAAAAGGAAAAAAAAATTCTAACCTCGGAGATAAATATTAGTCCTAACAAAATAAGTTATAATGCTAAAATATTAAAATCATCAAAAAATTTTTCACAGATATTAAAAAGAAGAAATGCTCGATTAGCAAATAAATTCCATTTTTTTATAAAAATTTTGATTGAAAGGATATACATAGATATCTTTTTAGGTATCATTAATATTCCGAGACGCAATGCACAGCTTTTTCTTGAATCAACAAAAAAAATTATTACTAAATACATTTACAATAATGAAGAAAATCACAAAAAAATTGATAAAACAAATCAAAATACAATTCACTTTATTTCGATTATAAATAGAAAAAAGTCAAGTAATCTTGCTGTTTTTAATAAGAATAATAAGAATTCGCAGATTTTTTGTGACATATCTTCCTTGTCACAAGCGTATGTATTTTACAAATTATTACAAATCCAAATTATTAACTTATATAAGTTAAGATCTATCCTTCAATATCATGGCCTTTTTATAAAGAATGAAATAAAGGAGTATTTTAGAGTCCAAGGGATATTTCATTTCGAATTAAAAGAAAAAAATGTTAGAAATTCTGTAATGAATCAATGGAAAAACTGGTTAAAGAGTCATTATCAATATAAATACGATTTATCTCAGATTAGATGGTCTCGATTAATACCACAAAAATGGCGAAATAGAATCAATCAACACTCTATGGTTCAAAAGAAAAAATTAAACAAACGGAATTTATATGAAAAAGACCAATTAATTCAGTTTGAAAAAAAAAATGATTTTGATTTTGAGGCAGACTCATTACCAAAGCAAAAAGATAATTTTAAAAAACACTATAGATATAATCTTTTATCATATAAATCTATTAATTATGAAAATAAGAAGGACTCATATATTTATGGATCACCATTCCAAATAAATAATAAACAAAAGATTTCTTATAATTACAACACAAAAAAAAGCAACCCTTTCGACATGTTGGAAGGTATTCCTATCAATAATTATCTAGCGGAAGATGACATTATTGATATGGAGCAAAGCAAATATTTTGATTGGAAAATTCTCCATTTTTGTCTTAGAAAAAAGGTCGATATTGAATCTTGGATCGATACTGGAAGCGAAGATAAAAAAAATACTCAGACTAATAAGTCTCAAATAATTAAAAAAATTGATAAAAAAAAGATTTTTTTTCTTACAATTCACCAAGATCAAGAAATCAATTCATCCAATCAAAAAAAAAACCTTTTTGATTGGATGGGAATGAATGAAGAAATACAAAAAGGTCTCATATCAAATTTTGAACTTTGGTTCTTTCGAAAATTTGTAATACTTTACAACACATATAAGATAAACCCGTGGGCGATACCAATCCAATTTCTTCTTTTCAATTTTCATAGAAATGAAAATGTTAGTAAAACTAAGAAAATCAACGAGAAGAAAAATGGCGATCTTTTTATATCTATATCATCGAATGAAAACAAAATTATTGAATTAGAGAATCGAAATCACGAAGAAAAAGAATCCGAAGACCAAGCGGACTTTGGATCAGTTTTCACAAATCAAGAAAAAGATATTGAAGAAGATTATATGGGATTAGGTATGAAAAAAAATAGACATAAAAAGCAAAACAAAAGTCATACGGAAGTAGAACTTGATTTCTTCCTAAAACGATATTTATGTTTTCAATTAAGATGGAATGGTTCTTTAAATCAAAAAATAATCAATAATATCAAAGTATATTGTCTCCTGCTTAGACTGACAAATCCACGAGAAATTATTATATCTTCTATTCAAAGACAAGAAATAAGTCTGAATATTCTGATGGTTCAGAAGGATTTAACTCTTACAGAATTGATGAAAAAGGGAATATTGATTATCGAACCTGTTCGTCTGTCGGTAAAAAATGATGGACAATTTCTTTTGTATCAAACCGTGGGTATCTTATTAGTTCATAAGAACAAACAACAAATTAATCAAAAATACAGAGACAAAATCGATTCGATTTCTATTGAAAGGCATCAAAGTATAATTGGAAATAGAGACAAAAATGATTATGATTTACTTGTTCCAGAAAATATTTTCTCCCCGAAACGTTGTAGAGAATTAAGAATTCTAATTTCTTTCAATTTAAAAAATAAAAACAATATTCATATAAATACAGAAATTTGCAACGGTAATAACATAAAAAACCGTGGTCCCGTTTTTGATAAAAGCAAACATTTTGATAGAGATAAAAATAAACTAATTAAATTCAAATTTTTTCTTTGGCCCAATTTTCGATTAGAAGATTTAGCTTGTATGAATCGTTATTGGTTCGATACTAATAATGCCAGTCGGTTCAGTATGGTAAGGATATGTATATATCCACGGTTCAAATTTTGGTAAGGATGCATTTTTCATATATATCCCATAGCATATTTCATCCAGAAAGGAATCAATGGAATTTTTTTACTTTTCATTTTAGGTAGAATTTTGTTCTCTTTTGTAAGCGAAGAAATATATCATCCTTTTGTATCTATAACCGAATAAAAAAATTGGATTGATTAATGAGAAATTTTCAATTTTATTTGACAAAATTTTGAATTAGTAACTTGAATTACTAACAAGTAGAGATTTTTATTTTATGTATATCAAATTAAAATGAACTAACATTATTATTTATTAATACAATACATTTTTTGATTTTTTTTTATTACTGATCAATAGAAATAAAAAAGATCTTAATCTTAAAAAGGGTGGGCTATTTTATGGTAAAAAATTCATTCATTTCAGTTATTTCACAAGAAGAAAAAGACGAAAACAAAGGATCTGTTGAATTTCAAATAGTAAGTTTCACTAATAAGATACGAAGACTTACTTCACATTTGGAATTGCATAGAAAAGACTATTTATCTCAGAGAGGTTTGCGGAAAATTCTGGGAAAACGGCAACGACTGATGTCTTATTTAGCAAAGAAAAATAGAGTACGTTATAAAGAATTAATTAGCCGGGTAGATATTCGGGAATCAAAAACTCGTTAATGTGAAGAGTTTTTTTGAATTATTTGATTTATTAGATCGTAATATGAACTTCTTTTTGTTTTCAATAATTCATGAAAAAATGGATCGAGGAAATTCCTATGAATGTACCAGCTACACGAAAAGACCTTATGATAGTCAATATGGGTCCCCACCACCCATCAATGCATGGTGTTCTTCGACTCATCGTTACTCTAGACGGTGAAGATGTTATTGACTGTGAACCAATAGTAGGTTATTTACACAGAGGGATGGAAAAAATTGCGGAAAATCGAACAATTATACAATATTTGCCCTATGTAACACGCTGGGATTATTTGGCTACTATGTTCACAGAAGCAATAACAGTAAATGGTCCAGAATTGTTAGGAAATATTCAAGTGCCTAAAAGAGCTAGCTATATCAGAGTAATTATGTTGGAATTGAGTCGTATAGCTTCTCATTTGTTATGGCTTGGTCCTTTTATGGCAGATATTGGTGCACAGACCCCTTTCTTCTATATTTTTAGAGAGAGAGAGTTAGTATATGATTTATTCGAAGCTGCCACCGGTATGAGAATGATGCATAATTATTTTCGTATCGGGGGAGTAGCGGCCGATCTACCTCATGGATGGATAGATAAATGTTTGGATTTTTGCGATTATTTTTTAACAGGAGTTGCTGAATATCAAAAACTTATTACGCAAAATCCTATTTTTTTAGAACGAGTTGAAGGAGTAGGTATTGTTGGTGCGGAGAAAGCAATAAATTGGGGTTTATCAGGACCAATGCTACGAGCTTCTGGAGTACAATGGGATCTTCGTCAAGTTGATCATTATGAGTGTTACAACGAATTTGATTGGGAAGTCCAGTGGCAAAAAGAAGGAGATTCATTAGCTCGTTATTTAGTCCGAATTGGTGAAATGATGGAATCTATAAAAATTATTCAACAGGCTCTGGAAGGAATTCCGGGGGGGCCTTATGAGAATTTAGAAACCCGACGTTTTGAAAAGGATCCGGAATGGAACGATTTCGAATATCGATTCATTAGTAAGAAAACTTCTCCTACTTTTGAATTACCGAAACAAGAACTTTATGTGAGAGTCGAAGCCCCAAAAGGGGAATTGGGGATTTTTCTGATAGGGGATCAGAGTGGTTTTCCCTGGAGGTGGAAAATTCGCCCGCCCGGTTTTATCAATTTGCAAATTCTTCCCGAATTAGTTAAAAGAATGAAATTGGCTGATATTATGACAATACTAGGTAGTATAGATATCATTATGGGGGAAGTTGATCGTTGAAATGATAATTGATACAACAGAAGTACACGCTATCAATTCTTTTTCTAGATTAGAATCTTTAAATGAGGTCTATGTCTATGGAATTATATGGGTGTTTGCCCCTATTTTGACTCTTGTATTGGGAATCACGCTAGGCATACTAATAATTGTATGGTTAGAAAGAGAAATATCCGCAGGGATACAACAACGTATTGGACCTGAATATGCCGGTCCTTTAGGAGTTCTTCAAGCTCTAGCGGATGGGACAAAACTACTTTTCAAAGAAAATATTTTTCCCTCTAGGGGGAATACTCGTTTATTCAGTATCGGACCATCCATAGCAGTCATATCAACTCTATTAAGTTATTCAATAATTCCTTTTGGCTATCACCTTATTTTAACTGATCTAAATATTGGTGTTTTTTTATGGATTGCCATTTCAAGTATTGCTCCGATTGGACTTCTTATGTCAGGATATGGATCAAATAATAAATATTCCTTTTTAGGTGGTCTACGAGCTGCTGCTCAATCGATTAGTTATGAAATACCATTAACTCTTTGTGTGTTATCCATATCTCTACGTGTGATTCGTTGAAACATAAACTTTTACCTATTCCTTTATTTTTAGGAAGAAAGCGAAATCCATTGAATAGATATCTTCATTTTTTATTCATCATTTGGGTTAATGAACTAAATTGGATAGTTATATGAGTGAAAGAAAACAACTTGTCAATTTGCAGTAAAAAAATTGAGACTCATTTCCTATGTACAAGAGTAAAACAGAAATAAACATAAGAAAAGAAGACCGTTTGCCCCAAGATTGGTTGATTAGTCATCCTGGCTTGACGCGGGCTCAAAAGATCAACCCTATTGAGTTTATCATTTATATGTATTACCATAATGCTAACATAACTGGCCATTGAGAAAAAATGAGTGGATGGTTAGGAACACCAAGATACACAAAGGATTAGTAATAGAGATTTTAAAAATTATCTATCTAAAAAGATATTTCGGCAGAATATAAAAGTATATTAATTGGGGCTTTAAATTGGTAGAAATGATCAGGCAGTACTCCCCATGATTCCGATCCAGAGTATGCTCCTGCCCACTGATTAAAGAAATAACTATCAGGAACGAAATAACCCTTCCCCCCTTTAATCCCCCCTTTGTTTTTTTTCAGAAAGAAGAATAGGAACGAACAAAAAGAATCTAATATCTAATTACAATAAAATAAAAAATCAATCTTTTTTATTCTTTTTTCCTATATCCATATTCATATAGACGGAATTCGTATCATAATTCGGAATATCTAATTCTTTTTCGTAATCAAAAATGATAGGTTGAAATTGGTATTTTTACAAAAAATATTTTTATAAATAAATTATAAATAATATAAATAAAGAGTATTTTATTGAAAAATTTTGAAGTTATTACTCAAAAAAGAAAAATTGAAACTATTAAAGGATGAGATTAATTCAGAAGTACTTTTTTGTTAGTATTATAACAGATAGAATTTCATTGCGCGAATTTGGGAACGTCGATAGATTTATTTTATTTTGATCCTATATATCTTACAAATATATATATCCTACAAATATAGCAAAATAATTTATAGCAAAATAAATAATCCGATCGGGTCCTTAAATTGTTTTATGGCCTTTGAGGAGCCGTATGAGGTGAGAATCTCATGTACGGTTCTGTAATAGCGATGGGAACAGTGATGTTATCACCGACTATGATTATCTAACAGTTCAAGTACAGTTGATATAGTTGAGGCACAATCAAAATCTGGTTTTTGGGGGTGGAATTTGTGGCGTCAACCTATAGGATTTATCATTTTTTTTATTTCTTCTCTAGCAGAATGTGAGAGATTACCTTTTGATTTACCAGAAGCAGAAGAAGAATTAGTAGCAGGTTATCAAACCGAATATTCAGGTATCAAATTTGGTTTATTTTATATTGCTTCCTATCTAAGCTTATTAGTTGCTTCATTATTTGTAACAGTTCTTTACTTGGGCGGTTGGACTATCTCTAGTCCGTATATATTCGTTCCTGAGCCTTTTGAAACAAATAAAATTAAAATAAGTGGAGTCTTTGGAACAACAATTGGTATCTTTATTACATTGGTTAAAACTTATTTGTTCTTGTTCATTCCTATCACAACAAGATGGACTTTACCTAGACTAAGAATGGATCAACTTTTAAATCTTGGATGGAAATTTCTTTTACCTATTTCTCTCGGCAATCTCTTATTAACAACCTCTTTCCAACTCCTTTCGCTATAAAAGAATAAAAAAATATAAAAGAATAAAAAAAAGATTTTTTCTATATTCATGACTTGTCTTCAAATTCAAACAAGAGAAAAAAAAATAAAAAAAAAAATCATTCATAAATATAATACTCACGATATGTTTCCCATGGTAACTGGGTTCATGAATTATGGGCAACAAACCATACGAGCCGCACGGTACATTGGTCAAAGTTTCATGATTACTTTATCCCATGCAAATCGTTTACCTGTAACTATTCAATATCCTTATGAAAAATTAATCACATTGGAGCGTTTCCGCGGTCGAATCCATTTTGAATTTGATAAATGCATTGCTTGTGAAGTATGTGTTCGAGTATGTCCTATAGATTTACCTGTTGTTAATTGGAAATTGGAAACTGACATTCGAAAGAAACGGTTGCTTAATTACAGTATTGATTTCGGAATCTGTATATTTTGTGGCAACTGTGTTGAGTATTGTCCAACAAATTGTTTATCAATGACTGAAGAATATGAACTTTCCACTTATGATCGTCACGAATTGAATTATAATCAAATTGCTCTAGGTCGTTTACCAATGTCAGTAGTTGACGATTATACAATTCGAACAATTTTGAATTCAACTCAAAAAAAGAAAAATAGATAAATCACTTTGATTGATTAAAAAGTACAATTTTTAAACTAAAATTCTGTTTTGATCTAGAGGGATACAATAAGGTTTATTTCATTTTTCTTGGTCCATAACTACAAAAATGAAAAATTCCAACTATTGACTTGATTGATTGGTCAGAATTGCATCGCGGCTTAATTTTTTTGTGAAAATCTATTAATAATTAATATATGTAATAATTAATATATGTGTAATTCTATCCATTAATAATTAATATATGTAATAATTAATATATGTGTAATTCTATCCATAATTTTTTCTAAAATTAAATAATTAAATTTGGAATGCCCTTTTCGAGAAAAAATGAAATTCGTACAATAGCTGTACCTATAGTAATTTACACCCTTTAGGGTTTAAAACCTATTATAAAAAATTTCTATTATAAATAAGTTTTTCCTGGTCAGGTCAATAAGGTCATGAAAAAATAATTCCATTTTTCTTTTTTTTTTACAAATTTTACATTTTACGTGCAATGGATTTGCCTGGACTAATACACGATTTTCTTTTATTTTTTCTGGGATTAGATCTTATATTAGGGGGTCTAGGAGTGGTATTACTTACCAACCCAATTTATTCTGCCTTTTCTTTGGGATTGGTTTTTGTTTGTATATCTTTATTCTATATTTTATCAAACTCTCATTTTGTAGCTGCTGCACAGCTCCTTATTTATGTGGGAGCTATAAATATTTTAATTCTATTTGCCGTGATGTTCATGAATGGTTCAGAATATTACAAAGATTTTCGTCTTTGGACTGTTGGAAACGGAGTTACTTCCTTTGTTTGTACAAGTATTTTTGTTTCACTAATTACTATTATTCCAGATACGTCATGGTACGGAATTATTTGGACTACAAAAACAAATCAGATTATAGAACAAGATTTAATAAGTAATGGTCAACAAATTGGAATTCATTTATCAACAGACTTTTTTATTCCGTTTGAATTCATTTCAATAATTCTTTTAGTTGCTTTGATAGGTGCGATTGCTGTGGCTCGTCAGTAAAAAATCTTTCAAATGAGTAACCCCAATCCATCTGTTCTATGTTATCAAATTTCTTTTCTTTTAATTCTATTTAAAGAAAGATTATTTACGTATAAATTCTTTTATTTGATCTATTATATTATTATTATTATTTCTTTGTTCGGTAATTATGATATTCTTATTATAGTCAATAATCAATCCAATCTGTTGATGTTGAATTGTTGTTCATATTGAAATAAATCGAAATTGATAAGGAGTTGGTCAATGATGCTCGAACATGTACTTGTTTTGAGTGCCTATTTATTTTCTATCGGTATCTATGGATTGATCACGAGTAGAAATGTGGTTAGAGCCCTTATGTGTCTTGAACTTATACTGAATGCAGTTAATATAAATTTTGTAACATTTTCTTATTTTTTTGATAGTCGCCAATTAAAAGGAAATATTTTTTCAATTTTTGTTATAGCTATCGCAGCTGCTGAAGCAGCTATTGGACTAGCTATCGTTTCGTCAATTTATCGTAACAGAAAATCAACCCGTATCAATCAATCAAATTTATTGAATAAGTAGGATTAATCATATAGAATATAATTTTCATTGAGTTGGCATGTACGATACGTAACTTATCCGACCATGTTTGCGAAAACATACGAAATTAAAGTATCTTGGCTCTATCCCACGAGTCGATCCAGAATTCAATAGAAAAAATTCTGATAAATCATTGATTCGTCTGGTGTCGAAATATATGATGACTCATTTAGAAATTTACTAGATTGAATTTTTTTGAGGTTAAAAAAAATTAGAAATCCAATGTCGCATTCAGTAAAGATTTATGATACATGTATAGGGTGTACTCAATGTGTCCGAGCCTGCCCCACAGATGTATTAGAAATGATACCTTGGGATGGGTGTAAATCTAAACAAATCGCTTCTGCTCCAAGAACAGAGGACTGTGTCGGTTGTAAGAGATGTGAATCCGCCTGTCCAACGGATTTCTTGAGTGTTCGAGTTTATTTATGGCATGAAACAACCCGAAGCATGGGTCTAGCTTATTGATACTTTTCAGAGAAATCCACTTGAATCCATTTGATTTTTTGTTTACCGATAAAAACCCGTACTCGAAAAAAAAAACATAATACAATATATATATTATATTATGTATTATTTTTTGAGCACGGGTTTTTCTAGTCCAAGCGTATCTTGCCTTTACCACGAATTCTTTTCCTTGGTTAACAATATTTTTAGTTTTGCCGATATCGGCGGGTTCCTTAATTTTCTTTTTCCCTCATAGAGGAAATAAGGCAATTCGATGGTATACTTTATGTATATGTATTTTAGAACTCCTTTTAATGACTTATACGTTCTCTTATTATTTCCAATCGGATGACCCATTAATCCAATTAACAGAAGATTATAAATGGATCCAATTTTTGGATTTTTACTGGAGATTGGGAATAGATGGATTTTCTTTAAGCCCTATTTTACTGACAGGATTTATCACCACTTTAGCTACTTTAGCGGCTCGGCCAATTACTCAAGATTCCCGATTATTCCATTTTCTGATGTTGGCAATGTATAGTGGTCAAATAGGATTATTTTCTTCTCAAGATCTTTTGCTTTTTTTTATCATGTGGGAGTTAGAATTAATTCCTGTTTATCTACTTCTATCCATGTGGGGGGGAAAGAAGCGTCTGTATTCAGCTACAAAGTTTATTTTGTATACTGCCGGAGGTTCTGTTTTTTTATTAATGGGAGCTTTTGGCATCGCTTTATATGGTTCCAATGAAACAAGATTCAATTTTGAAACATCAGCTAATCAATCATATCCTGCGGCGCTAGAATTTTTTTTTTATATTGGATTTCTTATTGCTTTTGCTATCAAATCACCGATTATACCCTTACATATATGGTTACCAGACACCCATGGTGAAGCACATTACAGTACTTGTATGCTTCTAGCCGGAATCTTATTAAAAATGGGGGCATACGGGTTGGTTCGAATCAATATGGAATTATTACCCCATGCCCATTCTATCTTTTCTCCCTGGTTGATAATAGTAGGTGTCATGCAAATAATCTATGCAGCTTCAACATCTCCTGGTCAACGAAATTTAAAAAAAAGAATAGCCTATTCTTCTGTATCTCATATGGGTTTCATAATTATAGGAATTTGCTCTATAAGTGATATGGGACTCAATGGAGCCATTTTACAAATAATATCACATGGGTTCATTGGCGCTGCACTTTTTTTCTTAGCAGGAACGGGTTATGATAGAATACGTCGTGTGTATCTTGACGAAATGGGCGGAATGGCTATCCTAATGCCAAAAATATTTACGACATTTAGTATCTTATCACTAGCTTCCCTTGCATTACCGGGCATGAGCGGTTTTTTTGCGGAATTGGCAGTCTTTTTTGGAATAATTACCGGCCAAAAATATCTTTTCATGTCAAAAATAGTAATTACTTTTGGAATGGCAGTTGGCATGATATTAACTCCTATTTATTTATTATCTATGTTACGCCAGATGTTCTATGGATACAAGCTGCTTAATGCTCCAAACTCTTATTTTTTTTATTCTTATTTTTTGGATTCTGGACCGCGGGAGTTATTTGTTTCGATCTCCATCCTTCTGCCTGTAATAGGTATTGGTATTTATCCGGATTTCCTTTTCTCATTATCGGTTGACAGGGTCGAAGCTCTTCTATCTAATTTTTTTTATAGATAGTTTTTTCTAAATAAAACTCAAAATTAAAAAGAAATCCTATGATTTAATGATTTAAAATTTTTAAAATCCTTATGTTATACAAGGAAAAAAATTTTTGTTTCTTAAATTCAAAATTAAAGTAAAAAAACGGAATTGTAACCAAACTTTTTTGGCATTTGTGAGAACCCTTTGAATCATCATATTAGTTGATTCAAAAGGTTCTCATCGGCTTACCTGAAGCTTCTTGTATATATGCTTTGCTGTCCTATAGAGTTGCATTCATCAGACCCTTTCCTTTCTTCAATTCAATTAGAGGTTAATTGTTAATGTAAATGAACCATAACTATGTAGTCCTATTCCTAATAAATTAACCCCAAAATAGCATATCCAAATTATAAGAAAACCAATAGAAGCGACAATTGCGGAATTTAAACCCTTCGAATTTTTATTTGTTCGAGTATGAAAATAAATTGCGAATATGGTCCACGTAATAAACGCCCAAGTTTCTTTTGGGTCCCAATTCCAATATGATCCCCATACTTCATTAGCCCAGACTGCTCCCGAAAGAATACCTATGGTTAAAAAGATAAACCCTATACTTATAATACGATAAACCCAGTCATCTAATTGTTGAATCAATTGAAACCTGTAATAATTCCTAGAATAAAAAAAAGAAATATTTCTTAAAACATTCTTTCTTTCCGTTATATATTCTATCTCACTAAAGAAAAATGAATCATTTAATTTTTTGAATTTTAATAAATTATTGCTTTTATCAACATCAAAAATTCTTATGATTTTTCGAAATGTAATTACTAGAAATGCTACTGATAATAATGATCCACACAAAAGAGCTGCATAGCCCAATATCATCATACTTACGTGCATCATTAGCCACTGGGATTGGAGAGCGGGCACTAAGATTTTTGATTGATGCGTGTTAGTTAAAAGACCTGAAGTAGCAAACCCTTGGGTAAAAAAAGTACTTGGCGCGGTTATTGCGCTTAAATAATTTTTATGTTTTTTAAAATACGGAACCATATGAATAATGGAAAAAGCCCATGAAAGAAAGATTAATGATTCATATAAATCACTAAATGGTAAATGTTCCAAAAAAATCCAACGAGTAACTAATAATCCTGTTATACAGAAAAAAATAGTTTTCATTCCTTTTTCGGACGAATCATATAATTCGACGAATTCATCGACTGCTAAAGTTATCAAATGAATTGTAATTACAATTGACACGACTGAAAAAGATATATGAGTTAATATATGTTCTATAGTTGAAAATACCATAAAAATTTGAAATTCAAAGTGGGAGGGCTCTTCAATTAGAAATCAGGAATTGAATTTATTATAGGATTTTTTGTATCTTTTTAAAAATTACAGGATGTTATGCCGCTACTCGGACTCGAACCGAGATGCTCTAGCACTGCTTCCTAAGAGCAGCGTGTCTACCGATTTCACCATAGCGGCTTGCTTGAAATCATAATAATCAATTTTTATTTAATCGTCGAGCTTGAAGGAGTCAATTCAATACAATATTTTTTTTTTGAAACATTCAAATTAAGAAAGCGAAATTCCGTTTTTTTTTTACTTTTTAACAATAAATAAAAAAACAAAACTTTTGTCTAATTTCAAATTGAATATATGTCTTAATTCACTTTTTTTTGACTAAAGGTCTTAGAACTAAAGTGTTCTTTTATATTCAAATAGTATATAGATAGTATAAAAAGACAAAACTTATGAATGTTTAATATTGTGATTGTGACAAAAGGGTCGGTGGGGAAAATAAAATTAAAATAATAATCCCCATCCTCAAAATGAGAAAATACCCCAACAATAAAAAGAAAGATGAAAAAAAAAAAGAAAGATGAAACTTTGTATCTTCTCTTTTTTTCTTTTTTGGAAAAAAAGTGCCATTTTTATAATTCAAAAGAATTCTTTATTCTACGTATGATAAAGGCAAAAGGAGTACAATTTAATATTTATTAGTTCAAAATAAAAGATTAAAAAAGAATGGAAATCACTTTTATATTTATATATTTTTCTTTTTTTTTTTTTTTATTTTCTATTTATTTTCTATTTTATATTAGAAATATATATTAGAAATTTTTATAAATTTATAAACAATAAAAAAAATTCAGCCCTTTCTCATGTCAAGCCAAATCAGATTATTCCAACTTTTGATTTTTTATTTGTTGCACAAAAAAACTTTTTGAATTACCTGTAGAAAGAGATTTTGCTAACGAAAAAGCTTTCAATACCGCCCAATATCCCTTTTTTTTTTTTCAAAATATTTTTTCGAATACGCTTTTTTGCTCTAGAAGTACGCTTTTTTGGAACTGCCATAATAAAGAAGTTATTTCTTGTTATCGTTGGATGTGAAAGACATTTATTGTTCAAAACAAAATCGTTTTTTACTATTCATTATCTATGCATTTAGTCTTTCAGCCATACTCTTTTCAAAAAGAAGCCTATCCGCTTATTTTATTTATATTTCTGTCTTTTTTAATTATATTCCATATATATGTGGAATATAATACAGTAATAAAGTTTAAAGCTCTAAATTGAATTTATCAACTTTTCCATTTTTCTAGTAATTGGCAAACTTGAAGAAAAAGTATCTCTAATTGAATTCAAATTTTCAAATTCGAATGAGACTATTTATTAATTTGGTAAAAAAGTAAAAAAAAAATTAGTAATTCTTTTAGTAATTTTTTCGTTTATCTTATGTAAAGGAAAAGTATCAAATAGGAGAGTCTTTTCTATAAACATAATGAAAGGAAATAAATCCGTTCCAAAATGCACTAGTTAATAATTCTGAATAAAAAAACTAAAATAAATAGTTATTTAGATCCAGTAAGGGTTCGATAAAACCATCTTTTTTATTATTTCTATAAATAAAAATACTACTTTTCTTCGAATTTTTTTAGAATAAGTATTTTTTCACTAGTATTTTTATTTATTTTTATTTAATTTGACCAATTTGAAATTTTTGATTTAAATATGTGAAGTATTTTGGAAAATTCAAAATAATTAAGAATATAAAATTCAATTGAAGTCTTACTTCTTTATTGACTGACTTATTTAAAAAGATATAATATAAGAGCCGATGAATCAGAAAAAAGAAACAATTAATTATTAATTAAATTAAAAAATAAAAAAGTTTTTTATGGAACATATATATCAATATTCGTGGATCATACCTTTTGTTACATTCCCAATTCCTATGTTAATAGGAGCGGGACTCCTACTTTTTCCGGTGGAAACAAAAAAACTCCGTCGTACGTGGGCTTTTCCAAGCCTTTTCTTGTTAAGTATAGTCATGATTTTTTCAATCGACTTGTCTATTTATCAAATAAATAGCAGTTTTATATATCAATATATATGGTCATGGACTATCAATAATGATTTTTCGTTAGAGTTCGGACACTTGATTGACCCACTAACTTCTATTTTGTCGGTATTAATTACTACAGTTGGAATTATGGTTCTTTTTTATAGTGACAATTATATGTCTCATGATCAAGGTTATTTGAGATTTTTTGCTTATATGATTTTTTTCAATACGTCAATGTTGGGATTAGTTACTAGTTCTAATTTTATACAAATTTATATTTTTTGGGAGTTGGTTGGAATGTGTTCTTATCTATTAATAGGTTTTTGGTTCACACGACCTAGTGCATCGAATGCTTGTCAAAAAGCGTTTGTAACTAATCGTGTAGGAGATTTTGGTTTATTATTGGGAATTTTAGGCATTTATTGGATAACGGGCAGTTTCGAATTTGGGGATTTATTCAAAATATTGAATAACTTGATTTATAATAACCAAATTCATTTTTTATTTGTTACTTTGTGTGCCTTTCTATTATTTTCTGGCGCAATTGCCAAATCGGCGCAATTTCCTCTTCATGTATGGTTACCGGATGCTATGGAAGGACCTACTCCTATTTCGGCTCTAATACATGCTGCTACTATGGTAGCGGCAGGCATTTTTCTTGTAGCTCGACTTTTTCCTCTTTTTATAGTCATACCTTACATAATGAATCTAATAGCTTTGATAGGTATAATAACAGTATTTTTAGGAGCTACTTTAGCTCTTGCTCAAAAAGATATTAAGAGAAGTTTAGCCTATTCTACAATGTCTCAATTAGGTTATATGATGTTAGCTTTAGGTATGGGGTCTTATCGAGCTGCTTTATTTCATTTGATTACTCATGCCTATTCGAAAGCATTGTTGTTTTTAGGATCTGGATCCATTATTCATTCAATGGAAGCTATTGTTGGTTATTCTCCAGATAAGAGTCAAAATATGGTTCTTATGGGTGGTTTAACAAAACATATTCCAATTACAAAAACTGCTTTTTTTTTAGGAACACTTTCTCTTTGTGGTATTCCGCCCTTCGCCTGTTTTTGGTCCAAAGATGAAATTCTTAATGATAGTTGGTTGTATTCACCGATTTTCGCAATAATAGCTTGTTTCACACAGCCGGATTAACTGCATTTTATGCGTTTCGGGTTTATTTACTTACTTTTGAAGGACATTTAAATGTTCATTTTCGAAATTACAGTGGTAAAAAAAACAGTTCATTTTATTCAATATCTTTATGGGGTAAAGAAAGGTCAAAAATGTTTAACAAAAATTTCGGAACTTTCTTAACAACGAATAATAATGAAAGGGCTTCTTTTTTTTGGAAGAACACATATCAAATTGATGGTAATGTAAGAAAGATGCTGTGGCCCTTTTTTACTATTAAAACTATTAAAAATTTTAACACTAAAAGGGTTTTTTCTTATCCCCATGAATCGGATAATACTATGTTTTTTCCTATGCTTGTCTTGGTACTATTTACTTTGTTTATTGGAGCCATAGGAATTCCCTTCAACCAAGAAGGAATGGAGTTAGATATATTGTCAAAACTGTTAACTCCGTCTTTAAACCCTTTGCATCAAAATTCAAATAATTCTGTGGATTGGTATGAATTTGTAACAAATGCAATTTTTTCAGTCAGTATAGCCTTTTTCGGAATATTTATAGCGTCTTCTTTATATAAGCCTGCTTATTCGTCCTTACAAAATTTGAATTTTTTGAATTCGTTCGCCAAAAAAGGCCCTATTTTGGAAAAAATAATAAATGTCATACATAATTGGTCCTATAGCCGAGGTTACATAGATACTTTTTATGGACTATCTTTTATTGGAGGTATAAGAAAATTAGTGGAATTAATTCATTTTTTTGATAAACGGATAGTTGATGGAATTACCAATGGAGTCGGTGTTACCAGTTTCTTTGTAGGGGAGGGTATAAAATATGTAGGAAGTGGTCGCATCTCTTCTTATCTCTTATTGTATTTATTTTATGCATTAATTTTTTTATTAATTTACTTTCTTTTTTCTTTTTACAATTATTAATTTACTTTCTTTTTTCTTTTTACAAAACAAAATGTAAAATTTGTAAAAAAAAAAGAAAAATGGAATTATTTTTTCATGACCTTATTGACCTGACCAGGAAAAACTTATTTATAATAGAAATTTTTTATAATAGGTTTTAAACCCTAAAGGGTGTAAATTACTATAGGTACAGCTATTGTACGAATTTCATTTTTTCTCGAAAAGGGCATTCCAAATTTAATTATTTAATTTTAGAAAAAATTATGGATAGAATTACACATATATTAATTATTACATATATTAATTATTAATGGATAGAATTACACATATATTAATTATTACATATATTAATTATTAATAGATTTTCACAAAAAAATTAAGCCGCGATGCAATTCTGACCAATCAATCAAGTCAATAGTTGGAATTTTTCATTTTTGTAGTTATGGACCAAGAAAAATGAAATAAACCTTATTGTATCCCTCTAGATCAAAACAGAATTTTAGTTTAAAAATTGTACTTTTTAATCAATCAAAGTGATTTATCTATTTTTCTTTTTTTGAGTTGAATTCAAAATTGTTCGAATTGTATAATCGTCAACTACTGACATTGGTAAACGACCTAGAGCAATTTGATTATAATTCAATTCGTGACGATCATAAGTGGAAAGTTCATATTCTTCAGTCATTGATAAACAATTTGTTGGACAATACTCAACACAGTTGCCACAAAATATACAGATTCCGAAATCAATACTGTAATTAAGCAACCGTTTCTTTCGAATGTCAGTTTCCAATTTCCAATTAACAACAGGTAAATCTATAGGACATACTCGAACACATACTTCACAAGCAATGCATTTATCAAATTCAAAATGGATTCGACCGCGGAAACGCTCCAATGTGATTAATTTTTCATAAGGATATTGAATAGTTACAGGTAAACGATTTGCATGGGATAAAGTAATCATGAAACTTTGACCAATGTACCGTGCGGCTCGTATGGTTTGTTGCCCATAATTCATGAACCCAGTTACCATGGGAAACATATCGTGAGTATTATATTTATGAATGATTTTTTTTTTTATTTTTTTTTCTCTTGTTTGAATTTGAAGACAAGTCATGAATATAGAAAAAATCTTTTTTTTATTCTTTTATATTTTTTTATTCTTTTATAGCGAAAGGAGTTGGAAAGAGGTTGTTAATAAGAGATTGCCGAGAGAAATAGGTAAAAGAAATTTCCATCCAAGATTTAAAAGTTGATCCATTCTTAGTCTAGGTAAAGTCCATCTTGTTGTGATAGGAATGAACAAGAACAAATAAGTTTTAACCAATGTAATAAAGATACCAATTGTTGTTCCAAAGACTCCACTTATTTTAATTTTATTTGTTTCAAAAGGCTCAGGAACGAATATATACGGACTAGAGATAGTCCAACCGCCCAAGTAAAGAACTGTTACAAATAATGAAGCAACTAATAAGCTTAGATAGGAAGCAATATAAAATAAACCAAATTTGATACCTGAATATTCGGTTTGATAACCTGCTACTAATTCTTCTTCTGCTTCTGGTAAATCAAAAGGTAATCTCTCACATTCTGCTAGAGAAGAAATAAAAAAAATGATAAATCCTATAGGTTGACGCCACAAATTCCACCCCCAAAAACCAGATTTTGATTGTGCCTCAACTATATCAACTGTACTTGAACTGTTAGATAATCATAGTCGGTGATAACATCACTGTTCCCATCGCTATTACAGAACCGTACATGAGATTCTCACCTCATACGGCTCCTCAAAGGCCATAAAACAATTTAAGGACCCGATCGGATTATTTATTTTGCTATAAATTATTTTGCTATATTTGTAGGATATATATATTTGTAAGATATATAGGATCAAAATAAAATAAATCTATCGACGTTCCCAAATTCGCGCAATGAAATTCTATCTGTTATAATACTAACAAAAAAGTACTTCTGAATTAATCTCATCCTTTAATAGTTTCAATTTTTCTTTTTTGAGTAATAACTTCAAAATTTTTCAATAAAATACTCTTTATTTATATTATTTATAATTTATTTATAAAAATATTTTTTGTAAAAATACCAATTTCAACCTATCATTTTTGATTACGAAAAAGAATTAGATATTCCGAATTATGATACGAATTCCGTCTATATGAATATGGATATAGGAAAAAAGAATAAAAAAGATTGATTTTTTATTTTATTGTAATTAGATATTAGATTCTTTTTGTTCGTTCCTATTCTTCTTTCTGAAAAAAAACAAAGGGGGGATTAAAGGGGGGAAGGGTTATTTCGTTCCTGATAGTTATTTCTTTAATCAGTGGGCAGGAGCATACTCTGGATCGGAATCATGGGGAGTACTGCCTGATCATTTCTACCAATTTAAAGCCCCAATTAATATACTTTTATATTCTGCCGAAATATCTTTTTAGATAGATAATTTTTAAAATCTCTATTACTAATCCTTTGTGTATCTTGGTGTTCCTAACCATCCACTCATTTTTTCTCAATGGCCAGTTATGTTAGCATTATGGTAATACATATAAATGATAAACTCAATAGGGTTGATCTTTTGAGCCCGCGTCAAGCCAGGATGACTAATCAACCAATCTTGGGGCAAACGGTCTTCTTTTCTTATGTTTATTTCTGTTTTACTCTTGTACATAGGAAATGAGTCTCAATTTTTTTACTGCAAATTGACAAGTTGTTTTCTTTCACTCATATAACTATCCAATTTAGTTCATTAACCCAAATGATGAATAAAAAATGAAGATATCTATTCAATGGATTTCGCTTTCTTCCTAAAAATAAAGGAATAGGTAAAAGTTTATGTTTCAACGAATCACACGTAGAGATATGGATAACACACAAAGAGTTAATGGTATTTCATAACTAATCGATTGAGCAGCAGCTCGTAGACCACCTAAAAAGGAATATTTATTATTTGATCCATATCCTGACATAAGAAGTCCAATCGGAGCAATACTTGAAATGGCAATCCATAAAAAAACACCAATATTTAGATCAGTTAAAATAAGGTGATAGCCAAAAGGAATTATTGAATAACTTAATAGAGTTGATATGACTGCTATGGATGGTCCGATACTGAATAAACGAGTATTCCCCCTAGAGGGAAAAATATTTTCTTTGAAAAGTAGTTTTGTCCCATCCGCTAGAGCTTGAAGAACTCCTAAAGGACCGGCATATTCAGGTCCAATACGTTGTTGTATCCCTGCGGATATTTCTCTTTCTAACCATACAATTATTAGTATGCCTAGCGTGATTCCCAATACAAGAGTCAAAATAGGGGCAAACACCCATATAATTCCATAGACATAGACCTCATTTAAAGATTCTAATCTAGAAAAAGAATTGATAGCGTGTACTTCTGTTGTATCAATTATCATTTCAACGATCAACTTCCCCCATAATGATATCTATACTACCTAGTATTGTCATAATATCAGCCAATTTCATTCTTTTAACTAATTCGGGAAGAATTTGCAAATTGATAAAACCGGGCGGGCGAATTTTCCACCTCCAGGGAAAACCACTCTGATCCCCTATCAGAAAAATCCCCAATTCCCCTTTTGGGGCTTCGACTCTCACATAAAGTTCTTGTTTCGGTAATTCAAAAGTAGGAGAAGTTTTCTTACTAATGAATCGATATTCGAAATCGTTCCATTCCGGATCCTTTTCAAAACGTCGGGTTTCTAAATTCTCATAAGGCCCCCCCGGAATTCCTTCCAGAGCCTGTTGAATAATTTTTATAGATTCCATCATTTCACCAATTCGGACTAAATAACGAGCTAATGAATCTCCTTCTTTTTGCCACTGGACTTCCCAATCAAATTCGTTGTAACACTCATAATGATCAACTTGACGAAGATCCCATTGTACTCCAGAAGCTCGTAGCATTGGTCCTGATAAACCCCAATTTATTGCTTTCTCCGCACCAACAATACCTACTCCTTCAACTCGTTCTAAAAAAATAGGATTTTGCGTAATAAGTTTTTGATATTCAGCAACTCCTGTTAAAAAATAATCGCAAAAATCCAAACATTTATCTATCCATCCATGAGGTAGATCGGCCGCTACTCCCCCGATACGAAAATAATTATGCATCATTCTCATACCGGTGGCAGCTTCGAATAAATCATATACTAACTCTCTCTCTCTAAAAATATAGAAGAAAGGGGTCTGTGCACCAATATCTGCCATAAAAGGACCAAGCCATAACAAATGAGAAGCTATACGACTCAATTCCAACATAATTACTCTGATATAGCTAGCTCTTTTAGGCACTTGAATATTTCCTAACAATTCTGGACCATTTACTGTTATTGCTTCTGTGAACATAGTAGCCAAATAATCCCAGCGTGTTACATAGGGCAAATATTGTATAATTGTTCGATTTTCCGCAATTTTTTCCATCCCTCTGTGTAAATAACCTACTATTGGTTCACAGTCAATAACATCTTCACCGTCTAGAGTAACGATGAGTCGAAGAACACCATGCATTGATGGGTGGTGGGGACCCATATTGACTATCATAAGGTCTTTTCGTGTAGCTGGTACATTCATAGGAATTTCCTCGATCCATTTTTTCATGAATTATTGAAAACAAAAAGAAGTTCATATTACGATCTAATAAATCAAATAATTCAAAAAAACTCTTCACATTAACGAGTTTTTGATTCCCGAATATCTACCCGGCTAATTAATTCTTTATAACGTACTCTATTTTTCTTTGCTAAATAAGACATCAGTCGTTGCCGTTTTCCCAGAATTTTCCGCAAACCTCTCTGAGATAAATAGTCTTTTCTATGCAATTCCAAATGTGAAGTAAGTCTTCGTATCTTATTAGTGAAACTTACTATTTGAAATTCAACAGATCCTTTGTTTTCGTCTTTTTCTTCTTGTGAAATAACTGAAATGAATGAATTTTTTACCATAAAATAGCCCACCCTTTTTAAGATTAAGATCTTTTTTATTTCTATTGATCAGTAATAAAAAAAAATCAAAAAATGTATTGTATTAATAAATAATAATGTTAGTTCATTTTAATTTGATATACATAAAATAAAAATCTCTACTTGTTAGTAATTCAAGTTACTAATTCAAAATTTTGTCAAATAAAATTGAAAATTTCTCATTAATCAATCCAATTTTTTTATTCGGTTATAGATACAAAAGGATGATATATTTCTTCGCTTACAAAAGAGAACAAAATTCTACCTAAAATGAAAAGTAAAAAAATTCCATTGATTCCTTTCTGGATGAAATATGCTATGGGATATATATGAAAAATGCATCCTTACCAAAATTTGAACCGTGGATATATACATATCCTTACCATACTGAACCGACTGGCATTATTAGTATCGAACCAATAACGATTCATACAAGCTAAATCTTCTAATCGAAAATTGGGCCAAAGAAAAAATTTGAATTTAATTAGTTTATTTTTATCTCTATCAAAATGTTTGCTTTTATCAAAAACGGGACCACGGTTTTTTATGTTATTACCGTTGCAAATTTCTGTATTTATATGAATATTGTTTTTATTTTTTAAATTGAAAGAAATTAGAATTCTTAATTCTCTACAACGTTTCGGGGAGAAAATATTTTCTGGAACAAGTAAATCATAATCATTTTTGTCTCTATTTCCAATTATACTTTGATGCCTTTCAATAGAAATCGAATCGATTTTGTCTCTGTATTTTTGATTAATTTGTTGTTTGTTCTTATGAACTAATAAGATACCCACGGTTTGATACAAAAGAAATTGTCCATCATTTTTTACCGACAGACGAACAGGTTCGATAATCAATATTCCCTTTTTCATCAATTCTGTAAGAGTTAAATCCTTCTGAACCATCAGAATATTCAGACTTATTTCTTGTCTTTGAATAGAAGATATAATAATTTCTCGTGGATTTGTCAGTCTAAGCAGGAGACAATATACTTTGATATTATTGATTATTTTTTGATTTAAAGAACCATTCCATCTTAATTGAAAACATAAATATCGTTTTAGGAAGAAATCAAGTTCTACTTCCGTATGACTTTTGTTTTGCTTTTTATGTCTATTTTTTTTCATACCTAATCCCATATAATCTTCTTCAATATCTTTTTCTTGATTTGTGAAAACTGATCCAAAGTCCGCTTGGTCTTCGGATTCTTTTTCTTCGTGATTTCGATTCTCTAATTCAATAATTTTGTTTTCATTCGATGATATAGATATAAAAAGATCGCCATTTTTCTTCTCGTTGATTTTCTTAGTTTTACTAACATTTTCATTTCTATGAAAATTGAAAAGAAGAAATTGGATTGGTATCGCCCACGGGTTTATCTTATATGTGTTGTAAAGTATTACAAATTTTCGAAAGAACCAAAGTTCAAAATTTGATATGAGACCTTTTTGTATTTCTTCATTCATTCCCATCCAATCAAAAAGGTTTTTTTTTTGATTGGATGAATTGATTTCTTGATCTTGGTGAATTGTAAGAAAAAAAATCTTTTTTTTATCAATTTTTTTAATTATTTGAGACTTATTAGTCTGAGTATTTTTTTTATCTTCGCTTCCAGTATCGATCCAAGATTCAATATCGACCTTTTTTCTAAGACAAAAATGGAGAATTTTCCAATCAAAATATTTGCTTTGCTCCATATCAATAATGTCATCTTCCGCTAGATAATTATTGATAGGAATACCTTCCAACATGTCGAAAGGGTTGCTTTTTTTTGTGTTGTAATTATAAGAAATCTTTTGTTTATTATTTATTTGGAATGGTGATCCATAAATATATGAGTCCTTCTTATTTTCATAATTAATAGATTTATATGATAAAAGATTATATCTATAGTGTTTTTTAAAATTATCTTTTTGCTTTGGTAATGAGTCTGCCTCAAAATCAAAATCATTTTTTTTTTCAAACTGAATTAATTGGTCTTTTTCATATAAATTCCGTTTGTTTAATTTTTTCTTTTGAACCATAGAGTGTTGATTGATTCTATTTCGCCATTTTTGTGGTATTAATCGAGACCATCTAATCTGAGATAAATCGTATTTATATTGATAATGACTCTTTAACCAGTTTTTCCATTGATTCATTACAGAATTTCTAACATTTTTTTCTTTTAATTCGAAATGAAATATCCCTTGGACTCTAAAATACTCCTTTATTTCATTCTTTATAAAAAGGCCATGATATTGAAGGATAGATCTTAACTTATATAAGTTAATAATTTGGATTTGTAATAATTTGTAAAATACATACGCTTGTGACAAGGAAGATATGTCACAAAAAATCTGCGAATTCTTATTATTCTTATTAAAAACAGCAAGATTACTTGACTTTTTTCTATTTATAATCGAAATAAAGTGAATTGTATTTTGATTTGTTTTATCAATTTTTTTGTGATTTTCTTCATTATTGTAAATGTATTTAGTAATAATTTTTTTTGTTGATTCAAGAAAAAGCTGTGCATTGCGTCTCGGAATATTAATGATACCTAAAAAGATATCTATGTATATCCTTTCAATCAAAATTTTTATAAAAAAATGGAATTTATTTGCTAATCGAGCATTTCTTCTTTTTAATATCTGTGAAAAATTTTTTGATGATTTTAATATTTTAGCATTATAACTTATTTTGTTAGGACTAATATTTATCTCCGAGGTTAGAATTTTTTTTTCCTTTTCTTTTGAAATTTTTTCTATTTGATTTAGGATTATCTTTCTTCTAGCAGAAAGATCTTTCATTTTTTTTTCTGTTAGTGAAAAATTTGCCCAAACCATAGATCGAATTGGGGTGGACAATTTATGACTCGTCCGATTATTGTTATTGATTAACAAATCTTTTTCTTTTTTAGTTGCATTCAATTCATATACTTCGTTAACTCCAGATAATCGAATTTTATTTCTTTTTGATTTTGAAAATTTGTTTATTATTTCTTTT
>CANTUR010002163.1:0-2500 GCA_947683625.1 Mallotus nudiflorus
AGATAGATGGGGGTAAACTAATGAGTTCAGATATTAATGAACTCTATAGAAGAGTTATCTATCGGAACAATACTCTTATTGATCTATTAACAACAAGTAGATCTACGCCGGGGGAGTTAGTAATGTGTCAGGAAAAATTGGTACAAGAAGCCGTGGATACGCTTCTTGATAATGGAATCCGCGGACAACCAATGAGAGACAGTCATAATAAGGTTTACAAGTCGTTTTCGGATGTAATTGAAGGCAAAGAAGGAAGATTTCGTGAGACTATGCTTGGCAAACGGGTTGATTATTCAGGGCGTTCTGTCATTGTCGTAGGCCCCTCACTTTCATTACATCGATGTGGATTGCCTCGCGAAATAGCAATAGAACTTTTCCAAATATTTGTAATTCGTGGTCTAATTAGACAACATCTTGCTTCGAACATAGGAGTTGCTAAGAGTAAAATTCGGGAAAAAGAGCCAATTGTATGGGAAATACTTCAGGAAGTTATGCAGGGGCATCCGGTATTACTGAATAGAGCGCCGACTTTGCATAGATTAGGCATACAGGCATTTCAACCCATTTTAGTGGAAGGCCGCGCTATTTGTTTACATCCATTAGTTTGTAAGGGGTTCAATGCAGACTTTGATGGGGATCAAATGGCTGTTCATGTACCTTTATCGTTGGAGGCTCAAGCGGAGGCTCGTTTACTTATGTTTTCTCATATGAATCTCTTATCTCCAGCTATTGGAGATCCCGTTTCCGTACCAACTCAAGATATGCTTATTGGGCTCTATGTATTAACAAGCGGGAATCGCCGGGGTATTTGTGCAAATAGGTATAATCCATGTAATCACAGAAATTATAAAAATGAAAGAATTGACGATAATAACGATCAATATATGAAAGAATCCTTTTTTTCGAATTCCTATGATGCAATTGGCGCTTATCGGCAGAAAAGAATCAATTTAGATAGTCCTTTGTGGCTCCGGTGGCAACTAGATCAATGCGCTATTGCTTCAAGAGAAGCTCCCGTCGAAGTTCACTATGAATCTTTGGGTACCTATCATGAGATTTATGAGCACTATCTAATAGTAAGAAATATAAACAAAGAAATTCTTTGTATATACATTCGAACTACTGTTGGTCATATTTCTCTTTATCGAGAAATCGAAGAAGCTATACAAGGGTTTTGCCAAGCCGGCTCAGATGGTATCTAATCATAGGGATCTAAGCGAAGTAATTCTATGACACCGGCATGAATTCCGACCTCTTCGGTTCAGATAGGACCATAGTTCCTGAATTTCTATACAAATAAAGATCGAGAAAAGGAAGTTTCCAATCATTGACTCAAATCCATTGTCGAACTCTACTCAGCGGAATATGGAGGTACTTATGGCCGAACGGGCCAATCTGGTCTTTCACAATAAAGTGATAGATGGAACTGTCAGTAAACGACTTATTAGCAGATTAATAGATCATTTTGGAATGGCATATACATCACACATCCTGGATCAAGTAAAGACTCTGGGTTTCCAGCAAGCCACTGCTACATCCATTTCATTAGGCATTGATGATCTTTTAACAATACCTTCTAAGGGATGGCTAGTCCAAGATGCTGAACAACAAAGTTTGATTTTGGAAAAACACTATCATTATGGAAATGTACATGCGATAGAAAAATTACGCCAATCTATTGAGATATGGTATGCTACAAGTGAATATTTGCGACAAGAAATGAATCTAAATTTTAGGATGACGGACCCCTTTAATCCAGTCCATATAATGTCTTTTTCAGGAGCTAGGGGAAATGCATCTCAAGTACACCAATTATTAGGGATGAGAGGATTAATGTCGGATCCGCAAGGACAAATGATTGATTTACCTATTCAAAGCAATTTACGCGAAGGACTATCTTTAACAGAATATATCATTTCTTGCTACGGAGCCCGAAAAGGGGTTGTCGATACTGCTGTACGAACATCAGATGCTGGATATCTTACGCGTAGACTTGTTGAAGTAGTTCAACACATTGTTGTACGTAGAACAGATTGTGGCACCACCCGAGGGATCTCTGCGAGTCCTCGAAATGGGATGATGTCGGAAAGAATTTTTATTCAAACATTAATTGGTCGTGTATTAGCAGACAATATATATATGGGTCTACGCTGCATTGCCATTCGAAATCAAGATATTGGGATTGGACTTGCCAATCGATTCATAACCTTTCGAACACAAACAATATCTATTCGAACTCCCTTTACTTGTAGGAGTACGTCTTGGATCTGCCGATTATGTTATGGTCGGAGTCCTACTCATGGCGATCTAGTGGAATTGGGGGAAGCCGTAGGTATTATTGCAGGTCAATCCATTGGAGAGCCGGGTACTCAACTAACATTAAGAACGTTTCATACTGGCGGAGTATTCACAGGGGGTACTGCAGAATATGTACGAGCCCCCTTTAATGGAAAAATCAAATTTAATGAGGGTTTGGTTCATCCCATACGTACACGCCATG
>CANTUR010002163.1:7500-20000 GCA_947683625.1 Mallotus nudiflorus
GAAGGGCATCATTGACTAATTTTCAAAATGGTCTTTTTTTTAGCTTTTAGTGTAAGGCAATCTACGCCTTGTTCAAGATAATCTACTTACACTCAGGGCACATAAATATACACATAAATCGACAAAAAGAAAAGGTCTATACAATTTAAAAGATTTAAAGGAATAGTAATAAAGGAAAAAAAGATTACGATATTAAATTGTAAAAAAAGGAAAGAGATCTAAAAGATCTTTTTCCTAGAATTCATTTTGACCATTTATACCTTCTTCCAATGAATATTCTCTTCTTAGGAGTTATAATTTGAATAAGAATTCTTTATTTATTTACATTACAATGTGTGATTAAAAAACGAGGTTCTATAGAGCGATTTCCATTTCAGTCGATTTTATTTAATTTATTAATTTAATGATTGACCAAAAGAAACAATTAATAAATTATACGAACTTAAATCATGAACTTCGATTAACCAAAAGCTTCTATGCAATGATTCAGACTCATGAATTCTTCCATTTAGGTTGATTGTATCCGTGTGGAATAATGATAAGGAAGAGAAGAATTTACGAAAAGTGAGATTCAGAAAAAACGAAATGGGTTATTTAGGAGAGTGGAATCAACCTAGGTGTATGTAATATATATACTGGCTATAAGCCCATTTTTTTTTTGAATGTTTCAAAAAATTATTTTAGAATCCGATTGAATCTAAGATACGAATAGTTGGTTTACGTTATGTAAGAAAGGCGTGTATATGGAATATTAAGTATTAACTAGTTATATATGAGTTAAAAGATATATCTAATCTGCCCTACTACTGGAAATTTAGATAGAGATTCCAAGAGAAGCCCCCCCTTTTTCCATTTGTAACTGTGAATTGAATATTGAATAAAGAGATTCAATCAGGAAAAAGAACGAAGAGTTCGAATTCAAAAAATGATTCGGAACAAAAAAAGAAATGGAAAAACAAAAAAAGTTGTATGAATTCACAAAAACTTTGTAGATAGGAACTAAAAAATAGATATCGAAGTCGTTCTGATGATTCAATAATATTAATATTATTACTTCACTTCGGAGTTCTTAGTTACTTCGACTGGATGAAAATCTTATTGATAGGATGAATAATTAAGTCATAATTTATTGATTGATTGTATCATTAACCATTTCTTTATTTTATTTTGGTGCGAGGAACTTATCATGAATCCATTGATTTCTGCCGCTTCCGTTATTGCTGCCGGTTTGGCCGTTGGGCTTGCTTCTATTGGACCTGGGGTTGGTCAAGGTACTGCCGCAGGCCAGGCTGTAGAGGGTATCGCAAGACAACCCGAGGCGGAGGGAAAAATACGAGGTACTTTATTGCTTAGTCTGGCTTTTATGGAAGCTTTAACAATTTATGGACTAGTTGTAGCATTAGCACTTTTATTTGCGAATCCTTTTGTTTAAGTTTAATCCTATAAAATAAAAAAGAAAATATATATATATAAATCATATAATATATATAAATCGAAAACGAAAATATGAAAATCTAAATATTAGAAATATTTAGAAATATATAGAATAATAATATAAAATATATAGAATTAGATAATTAGTATAGAATTAGATAATTAGTCTGTCTTATAGTCGACAAGAAAAGAGGAGATCCTATGAAAAATGTAACCGATTCTTTCGTTTCTTTGGGTCACTGGCCATCCGCCGGGAGTTTCGGATTTAATACCGATATTTTAGCAACAAATCCAATAAATCTAAGTGTAGTCCTTGGTGTATTGATTTTTTTTGGAAAGGGGGTGTGTGCGAGTTGTTTATTTCAAGAATCGGCTGGATTGAACCAGCTGCGCTTTTTTCGTTTTAACTAGAAAGGAAAGGGTGCATGATCCTGCGAATTACTTCTGAATAAATTAAGAAATCATCTTTAAGAACTATAGCAATTCGTGATTCATGGGTAAGGTAAATATACTTTGATTCTCTATCAACCAATAATGCGGGACTATTAATATGGTTAAAGCTAAACGGTTGGTTTAAAGTCTAGATGCAGCAAGGTACTCTTTCTACTATTATGTTAATACAAAAACAAAAAAAAAAACAGGTTCAAAATGAATAGTTGGAAATTTTTTTCGGTATAGAACACTCATGTCGAAAAAAGATTTGAACCCATTTTTTGAAATTTTTTGAAAAATGGGTATTTCACTCATTCTTATCCAATGTTGAGTCGATAACCTGGACATTAAAGTAAATTCTTTGGATTTGAAGAAAAAAAGAAACAACTTTACTGACAATTACTTGTTTGGTCAGAAGAGTCCTCCGAATATGAATATTCCGGTCTTGGACTTGGATTAGTGATTAATTTCGATATTTTTTTTGGAATATCCATTTTGATATGAATAGAGAAGAGAGGATAGGCTCATTTCAGTCAAAAAAGCTATGGGAATTCCCCCATAAGAATTGAGCGTGAGAGCCAAATGAATCGAAAGATTCATGTTTGGTTCGGGAAGGGATCATGGAAGTTTTGCAATGAATGGAAAGATAATCTACTTTCATTAACCGATTTATTAGATAATCGAAAACAAAGGATTTTGGATACTATTCGAAATTCAGAAGAACTACGCGAGGGGGCCGTTGAGCAACTGGAAAAAGCCCGAGCCCGCTTACGGAAAGTGGAAATAGAAGCAGATCAGTTTCGAATGAATGGATACTCTGAGATAGAAAGAGAAAAATGGAATTTGATTAATTCAACTTATAAGACTTTGGAACAATTAGAAAATTATAAAAATGAAACCATTCATTTTGAACAACAAAGAACGATTAATCAAGTCCGACAACGGGTTTTCCGACAAGCCTTACAGGGAGCTCTAGGAACTCTGAATAGTTGCTTGACCGACGAGTTACATTTACGTACCATCAATGCTAATCTTGGAATATTTGGAACGATAAAAGAAATAACGGATTAGTCCTTCTATTGTAGGCATTATTTTTTTTTTTTGAAAAAAAAAAAAATGAAGAAATATTCATGGTAACCATTCGAGCCGACGAGATTAGTAATATTATCCGCGAACGTATTGAGCAATATAATAGAGAAGTAAAGATTGTAAATACTGGTACCGTACTTCAAGTAGGCGACGGCATCGCTCGTATTTATGGTCTTGACGAAGTAATGGCAGGTGAATTAGTAGAATTTGAAGAGGGTACAATAGGCATTGCTCTGAATTTGGAATCAAATAATGTCGGTGTTGTATTAATGGGTGACGGTTTAATGATACAAGAGGGAAGTTCCGTAAAAGCAACAGGAAGAATTGCTCAGATACCGGTGAGTGAGGCTTATTTGGGTCGTGTTATAAATGCCCTGGCTAAACCTATTGACGGTCGGGGTGAAATTTCAGCTTCTGAGTCTCGGTTAATTGAATCTCCCGCTCCAGGTATTATTTCGAGACGTTCCGTATACGAGCCCCTTCAAACAGGACTTATTGCTATTGATTCGATGATCCCTATAGGACGTGGTCAGCGAGAATTAATTATTGGGGACAGACAGACCGGTAAAACAGCAGTAGCTACAGATACAATTCTCAATCAACAAGGACAAAATGTAATATGTGTTTATGTAGCTATTGGGCAAAAAGCGTCTTCTGTGGCTCAGGTAGTGACTACTTTACAGGAAAGAGGGGCAATGGAGTACACTATTGTGGTAGCCGAAACGGCGGATTCTCCGGCTACATTACAATACCTCGCTCCTTATACAGGGGCAGCGCTGGCTGAATATTTTATGTACCGCGAACGACACACCTTAATCATTTATGATGATCTCTTCAAACAAGCGCAGGCTTATCGCCAAATGTCGCTTCTATTACGAAGACCGCCTGGTCGTGAAGCTTATCCAGGAGATGTCTTTTATTTGCATTCACGCCTTTTGGAAAGAGCTGCTAAATCAAGTTCCCGTTTAGGTGAAGGAAGTATGACTGCTTTACCAATAGTTGAGACCCAATCAGGAGACGTTTCGGCTTATATTCCTACTAATGTAATTTCCATTACAGATGGACAAATATTCTTATCCGCCGATTTATTCAATGCTGGAATCAGGCCTGCTATTAATGTGGGTATTTCTGTTTCAAGAGTAGGATCCGCAGCTCAAATTAAAGCTATGAAACAAGTAGCTGGTAAGTTAAAATTGGAATTGGCGCAATTCGCAGAATTAGAAGCCTTTGCGCAATTTGCTTCGGATCTCGATAAAGCTACTCAAAATCAATTGGCAAGAGGTCAACGATTACGTGAGTTGCTCAAACAATCCCAATCAGCTCCCCTCACAGTCGAGGAACAGATAATGACTATTTATACTGGAACGAATGGATATCTTGATTCATTAGAAATTGGACAAGTAAGGAAATTTCTCGTTGAGTTACGTACTTACTTAAAAACGAATAAACCCCAGTTCCGAGAAATCATATCTTCTACCAAAACATTTACCGAAGAGGCGGAAACCCTTTTGAAAGAAGCTATTCAAGAACAGAAGGAACGTTTTCTACTTCAGGAGCAAGTATAAAAGGAGCAAGTATAAAGAAATTTATCACTTTGAATCTTTATTTTAATAATCTTTATTTTATTATATTTTTTATAATTATATTAATAATTATATTATTATAATTATTAATTTCATTATAAATTTCATTATAAAAATTTCATTATAAATTTTATATAATTTTATTATATTTTATTATATATATTATTTATTATTTATTATTAATATAATTATTTATTATTAATATATTAATAATTAATATATATATTAATATATATATTTAATATATATATTCTGTTTATTATATTATATATATTCTATTATATATATTATATATTTTTATTATATTATATATTTTTATTATATTATATATATATTATATATTATTATATATTAATATTATTATATATATTATATATTATATATATTTATTCTATTATATTTATTCTATTATATATATTATATATTTTTATTATATTATATATTATTATATATTAATATTATTATATATATTATATATTATATATTATATATATTTATTCTATTATATATATTATATATATTTATTCTATATATTTTTATTATATTATATTATATATATTATTATATTCTATATATTATATATTCTATTTATTATATTCTATTTCTATTTATTATATTCTATTTATTATATTATTATTATATATTTATTATATTATTATTATATTCTATTTATTATATTATTATTATATTAATATTAAATTATTATATTAATATTAATTATATTAATATTAAAATATTAATATTAAATTATATTATATTAAATATTTATTATTAAATATTATAGATTATAATTATATCATCTTTATTTTCATTTTATTATATTAATTTTCATTTTACATTTTATTATATTATTATATTTTATTATATTATTTTCATTTTATTATATTATTATATTTATATATTATTATTATATTTATATATTTATAATTATATTATTTTATTTAATTTATATGGATATGGGTATTATATGAAAAAAAATTGCGTCCAATAGGATTTGAACCTATACCAAAGGTTTAGAAGACCTCTGTCCTATCCATTAGACAATGGACGCTTTTCTATTCCATTCCAATTTTTTTTTTTCTTTTTTCTTTCATTTTTTTTGTTCATAAAAAAAGAATATGCAAGGTAATTTTAGGAATTACCTATTTTTTTAATTAAATATGAAATGTAAAAAGTAAAAAATGATTCATTTTTTTATAAATATAATTCTTTTTATTTCATTTTTGAATTTGTTATTAGATTATTAGAATTCTCAATTTTTCTTATTACAATTACTTATTCTATTTTCTATTAATATTTTCTATTAATAATTAATATTTACATTTACATATTATTATATACACTATTTATTATATACACTATATATAATATATAAAAATAACTATATAATATAAATAAAATAAATAATATAAATAAAACTATATATAATATATATATAGAATATAATTTCTATTAATTTATATATAGATATATTATAAATATATATATAGATATATTATAAATATATATATAGATATATTATAAATATATATATAGATATATTATAAATATATATATAGATATATTATAAATATAATATTAATATAAATATATAATAATATATATATACATAATATTATATACATAATATTTATTAATACAAACTTAATGTAAACTAAATATACTAAATAGTAAACTAAATATACTAAATATAAAAATATAAATAAAAATAGAATTATAAAAAAATATAATAATAATTATAATAAATTAATAATAATTATAATAAATTATAATAATAATAATTATAATATAATAAATATAATATATATAATAATATAATATATATATAATATATAAATATAATATAATATATAATATATAAAATTAATGAAAATTAAATAGAATATAATTCTAATATTATAATATTAGAATATTATAATATTAGAATTAATATTTATTAATTTAATATTTATTAATTAATATTTATTAAAATATAATATTAAAATATAAAATGTAGTATAAAACGTAGTATAAAATACGTATAACGTGTATAGTGTCAAATTAAATTATTTTATTTAAATTGAAATAAATAAATAAAATATAAAATAATTTAAATAGAAATATTAGAAATTTATGATCTCGATTTTTTAGAGAGCATAGAGATATAGAGCGGGTAGCGGGAATCGAACCCGCATCGTTAGCTTGGAAGGCTAGGGGTTATAGTCGACGTTGATTCATCATCTTTAACGTCTCTAATTCAAAACCGAACATGAAACTTTGATTTCATTCGGCTCCTTTATGGAATATGAAAGAATTTCCAGCTATAAGACGTGAGCGAAAAAAAATTCGACCTATAACATCTATGTCAGCCTTTCTGTCTTAATGCAGTCAAAACAAAGCGCTTTCTAGATGATCCCTCTAGACGCGTGGGGTTTTAATAATCTTTCTAGTTACTTCGTTCTCTATTTCTATCTGAAAGAATCCTTAGGAAAAGTAGTTTGTTTCCACCGAGCTAAAACAAGATGTCGATGTATATAGTAAACCAAAGTCATCGTTTACTACTTATTTTGCTTCAATCTCGACTATACAAAATAAAGCAAAAATTGAAGATTTAGTTACGATTAGAAATACACTTTTCTCTCTTTTTCCATAGATCCTTTACTTATACTCATTCGATTGAATGTATTGATTCAATTAATCAAAATTATGTTTCGTAATTTCATAATCCAATTTTTCCAATTTATAATTGAAAAAAAAAAATGGATACAAATCACGAGAATGTATATTCTTTCTCGAATTTTCATTGAGGGGTAAAGGATTAAATCTTTTTAAGAAATAAAGTTTTTCATTGGAATATGGAGTCGAGGATCCCTTAACTATTAGAATAGAATTAATAGAACGAATCACACTTTTACCACTAAACTATACCCGCTACGATGCGATTATCGTATATAAATGAACCTTTTGTCGAGTAAGACAATCGAGCATTTTCCATTTTTTTTTTTATTATATCAATCAATATATAGAATCAATATATAGTATATTGATATATAGTATATTGATTGATATATTGATTGGTTGATTGGAATATTAAGTTGTTGTTGTTGGAGATGTCTTTTTTTTTTTTCAAGTCTTACTTGTCTTGTTGTATAATGTAACATAGTAAGTATCTTTTTTCAATCGGGAGAGATGGCTGAGTGGACTAAAGCGTCGGATTGCTAATCCGTTGTACGGGTTATCCGTACCGAGGGTTCGAATCCCTCTCTTTCCGGCTCCGGCGATGACTTGGAATTTTTTTTTCTTTTCTTTCATTTCTTTCAAATTTAGCGAACCTTTTTACTTTATTTAATTTAATTAAATTAAATATTTTAAAATGTAGAATAGTAAAATGCTAAGAACATTGAAAAATCAAGAAAAACTTTTATTTTTTTATTTTCTATATTTTAGAATATCTATATTTTATAATATATTATTAATATATTATTTTTTATTTATATTTATTTATATTTATAATATATTAATATTATATTTATAATATATTAATATTATATTAATTTCTAATATATTAATATTTCTAATATTTCTAATATATTAATTAATATATTAATATTATTTTATTTTATTATTATATATATATATATTTTTTATTCTTCACGCCCGGGATTACGTCCTGGATCATTAGATAAAAATCCAAAGATGAATAGAGAAACAAAAAATATCACTACTGTGTAAACAAAGAGTTTGAGCGTAAGCATTATAAAATCTCCAAGATCTTTTTTTGTTTGGAAAACATATATATATTCTCTATTTTTATACCACATATTCTATTTTAACACCAAGACATGGAGTGTTTTCTAGAAATAGAATAGAAAAGAATTTCGAAAAATTCTTTTGTAATAAAAGTCGAGTCTTTCATTGCCAAAAAATTGGTTTCATACGGAAAATGAAATATTTTTTCATGACTACAAAAAGGACTCTAAGAAGATCTGCAATGGAAAAAGTTTAGAATGAGAAAAAAGTAGGTTGATCCAGAATTCTCGCGTTTATGTTTATATTTATGTTTCTATTTATACAATAACTATTTATACAGTAACTTCAATATTTGAATTAAGAGCTTATGCTTTATACTATAAGACTTAAAGACTTAGCTTATACTATAAGACTTATCTGATCTTATCAATTGCTATAATTTTTTTTTCTTGAATAAATCATGAATTATTCTAGGGCAATATTAAAGATCTCATCGAAAACTTACAGCAGCTTGCCAAACAAAGGCTAATAGAAAAAAGAGTACAGGGATTACTGGCATAACATCTACGATTGGATTCAAAAAGGCGTAGGCTTCAGGCAATTTTGTGAAGAAAAAATTGCTTGAATAAAGGGCAGAATTAAGACTAAGACAGATACAAATTAAACTAAAAATATTAAGCATAACAAACATTTTGTTCTTGAAGATCATTCTATTTTGACTGAGTTATTAATATGTTATTGATATAAAAGATAAAAGATCTAAAAATTGAAAAAAAAAAAATAAATAAAGATAAAGAAAGGCAGACCAAAACCCTTCTTTATTAAACTTTATTAAACTTTATTAAACTCACCTAATCCAAAATCCTGCAATTCTCAAATCAAAGAGGAAATCATATTTTTATACAATATCTTAATTGAATTATATATTATGATCAATAAATTCAATTTAATTCTATATCTATACATAGAAAAATTCGAACAACAAGCTAATATATTTCCTAGATACTAGATATTTGGTGGGAATTGACGAAGAACTAATACCAATATTAGTTTTTATTAGTGTTGAATAGAAATTCAAATGGGGCGTGGCCAAGCGGTAAGGCAACGGGTTTTGGTCCCGCTATTCGGAGGTTCGAATCCTTCCGTCCCAGCTATTCTATATATAAAAAAAAAAGATCTTTCCTTATTTGATTTATCATCCCCCACAGAATTGAATTCGGGAAGTCCATAGAAATTAATTAGTATTAATAATGAAAGATATCTATTTCAATGCCTGTGCCTGTTAAAATGAAAATCGCATTAACAAATAAAGAAACTACATAAGTTTCGTTTCATATGTAGTTTCTTTTAACTAACCGCATTTTGAGATATTTTGTCTTTTGCTTTAATGAATAATTCTAAATCTATCTAACAGTGGGGGCGGGATTGACTCATATATCCTATTCACTTTTCATTTTACTTTAGGATTTAGGAAAAATTTTAGAAAGACTCAAGTCAAATAAACTACTCATAAAATGAATAAAATGAAGAAATGATTATATGTATGTATTTTTACATTTTTTTTATTAACACCTTTGTTTCCATGTAAAAAATTTGTCATCTCTTACTTAACTTAATTTCAATATTTAACATAGAATATCCATAACGAATTTCAGTAACAATTCTTTAGTAATGAAATCTTTTTAATGATTTTTATGAGTCCTTGGGGCTCGAAGAAATGTGAGATAGGCAAATCCGTTCTATGGAGTCACTTGAGGATTCAAAAAGAATTTATTTCTTTGTCTTTTGTCTTATTCTAAATTAGAATTGAAAATCAAGAAATATTCATACAATAAAATATGGGATTAATTTGAATTGTTTCTGACACTTCTTCAGAAACAGAAACTGCCCAATAGAAGTTCAAATTGGAGATTACTATGTGCCGGTTGAACCAATTCAAAACTCAAATAATGTTATGGTAAAACTTCGTTTGAAACGATGTGGTAGAAAGCAAGGTGTGACTTGAAGGACACGATCAGTTGTGGATTCTTACACCCATCCTATATATTAGCATATTAGCATATAGGAATGAAGTGCTTAGCTCGACATCGTTTGTTCTGTTATACACTAGAACCTTCGTTTTTTATTCCGTTGGAATGTAAATAGTACATGATGGAGTTCGAGTAGAAAGTATTGATTGATTTCTTAGGAGCAAGAATCCAGGGTTAGTCCTAATCAATAAGTTGTAACAAGTTCGTAAGTATATTTTCAATATCGAAAGAGAAAGGATCCAATTCGGGCAAATTTCAAGTCCAAGAATAAGGTTTGTTGGAATTGACCAAATTCTTTTAATTAAAAAAGTGTATCACACGGGAATCAATTGTGTTAGTCTGAGTCTTTAATAGAAAGAAATCACAAAAAGTGGTATGTTGCTACCATTTTGAAACGATTAAAGATCCCGGAAGTAATGTCTAAACCCAACGACTCAAGGCAAAGATAAAGGATCCTGGAACAAGGAAATACCCTTTTCAATTGTCTCAACAATTAGATTAGAATGATACATTCTATTATTATTATAAAAAAGCGAAACAAAAGAAAGGGCATTAGAGATCACTCAATAAATGAAATCAATAAATGAAAAATGAAACGCTTAAACTTAAAGGGTTCTCTTTGAGCTATTTGAAAGTTATCCAACTTGAGTTAGGAGGGTACAGACGATTTTTTCCTTTTTGGTAAACAAAAAAAAGAAGAAAAAGGACTTAAATCGCAGTTTAATTGATTTGATGATTTTATCGATCTATTTGATTGATGCTATAATTCTAGACATATACAGAACTTTGAATCATTTTTCTTGAGCCGTACGAGGGGAAAACTTCTTATACGTTTCTACGGGGGGTCTTTTTTTTCTATCGCTATTCCAATGAGCCGTTTATCGAATCGTTGCAATTGATATTCGATCCCGAAGAGAAGGAACCCGAAGAGAAGATAGAGATCTTCGGAAAGTGGGTTTTGTTTTTATGATCCTCTAAAAAATCAAACCTATTTAATTTAAATGTTCCTGCTATTCTATATTTCCCTGAAAAAGGCGCTCAACCTACAGGAACTGTTCATGATATTTTAATTTTAAGCAAGGGGGTTACAGAACTTCTTTATCCCCCCTTCTCTTGTTCTATTCATACTTTATTCATACAGAATTCATACGTATTTTTTTTTTTCTTACTTAAATCTTACTTAAAAACTTAAAAATATTATATTATATAATATATAAAATATTATATTCTAATTATATTCTATTATATATTATTCTAATTATATTATATTAAATATAAATATACTTAATATAATATAAATTACTTAATATTCTAAATATACTTAATATTATAATATACTTAATATTATATTTAATTCTGTTTAATACTATTTAATATTAATATTTTAGTATTAATATTTTAGTACTATATTTAATACTATATTTCATATTTTAATACTATTTAATTAATACTATTTAATTTCAATTTTTAATACTATAATTTCAATTTTTAATACTATTTAATTTCAATTATTAATTATTATTTATATTTTTATATTATTTTATATTATTTAATTAATTGTTAAATTGAGTTAAATTGAATGCAAGTCATTCTTTTGTTTTCGTCATTGTGTATTTTTTTCTTAATCTATTCACATTTATATTGACAACAGTCTATCAACTAAATATAATACGATCTGAGGTAATTGGGTCTTTTCTGTGGATCTATTTATTCCTGTTCCATTGATTTGGTTTTTTTTCTTCATTCAAGTGATGGGTTTCTTAGATTTGTTGTGATACAAACGTTTTGTTTGATTGAAAAAAAGGTTATAAATTTGAAAAAAAGGTTATAAATTCTAAAATATAAAGAATATTTGAAATTCTTTTTTTTAATATAAAAAAAAAAAAAAAAATAAATGTATACGTATAATAATACGTATAATAAATAAATCTAAGTAGAATAGTTAAGTCGAAGACATAAATATAACATATAACAAATAAAATATAAATAGAAGAAAATATTAAGAGAAAATATTAAGAATGGGTAGCGTAAGAGCCGGGAGGAAGAAGTTGTCTATAAAAATGGACTTTATCTTTCAATCTCTTTTTTTTATGTTCAGAATTGATTAGAAATTTCTTTATTTAATTTCTTTGAATTTTAAATTTGATTTTATTTCTTGCTAGTTTAATATTTTGATTGTGTCATGTGCTTCAAGCTCTTTATT
>CANTUR010002164.1:0-2500 GCA_947683625.1 Mallotus nudiflorus
AAATATATGAGTCCTTCTTATTTTCATAATTAATAGATTTATATGATAAAAGATTATATCTATAGTGTTTTTTAAAATTATCTTTTTGCTTTGGTAATGAGTCTGCCTCAAAATCAAAATCATTTTTTTTTTCAAACTGAATTAATTGGTCTTTTTCATATAAATTCCGTTTGTTTAATTTTTTCTTTTGAACCATAGAGTGTTGATTGATTCTATTTCGCCATTTTTGTGGTATTAATCGAGACCATCTAATCTGAGATAAATCGTATTTATATTGATAATGACTCTTTAACCAGTTTTTCCATTGATTCATTACAGAATTTCTAACATTTTTTTCTTTTAATTCGAAATGAAATATCCCTTGGACTCTAAAATACTCCTTTATTTCATTCTTTATAAAAAGGCCATGATATTGAAGGATAGATCTTAACTTATATAAGTTAATAATTTGGATTTGTAATAATTTGTAAAATACATACGCTTGTGACAAGGAAGATATGTCACAAAAAATCTGCGAATTCTTATTATTCTTATTAAAAACAGCAAGATTACTTGACTTTTTTCTATTTATAATCGAAATAAAGTGAATTGTATTTTGATTTGTTTTATCAATTTTTTTGTGATTTTCTTCATTATTGTAAATGTATTTAGTAATAATTTTTTTTGTTGATTCAAGAAAAAGCTGTGCATTGCGTCTCGGAATATTAATGATACCTAAAAAGATATCTATGTATATCCTTTCAATCAAAATTTTTATAAAAAAATGGAATTTATTTGCTAATCGAGCATTTCTTCTTTTTAATATCTGTGAAAAATTTTTTGATGATTTTAATATTTTAGCATTATAACTTATTTTGTTAGGACTAATATTTATCTCCGAGGTTAGAATTTTTTTTTCCTTTTCTTTTGAAATTTTTTCTATTTGATTTAGGATTATCTTTCTTCTAGCAGAAAGATCTTTCATTTTTTTTTCTGTTAGTGAAAAATTTGCCCAAACCATAGATCGAATTGGGGTGGACAATTTATGACTCGTCCGATTATTGTTATTGATTAACAAATCTTTTTCTTTTTTAGTTGCATTCAATTCATATACTTCGTTAACTCCAGATAATCGAATTTTATTTCTTTTTGATTTTGAAAATTTGTTTATTATTTCTTTTCGAAATAAAATGTTTTTGACGACCCAGTTTTTTTTTTCTGTTGATAAATTTAGAAATAATTTTCTTCTTTCTTCTAAAATTGTTATAACTTGAAAACCATTTTTTTTCATTTTTCGAATTTTTTTTTCAAGTTTTTTAAAGATGGGTTCAAAAAGTGAAAGCCGTTTTCGGGGAGAACCAAAAGGGAGTTCAGCTTCCATTCCCCAAACTGTTAAAAAACAAAAATCATTTTTTTGTACTTTCTTTTTCATTGGATCTTTATGAGGGAGTTTTAACTTAGATCTGTGCCAAGGTTTTAGACGAAAAGGAAATAGTATCTTTATTTGAATCCCATCTGTTAACCAGTTTTTCGGAAATTCTTTTTCTGATAATTGAACTCCATTATAGGTGCATTTAACATGCATTTCTCTACTCCAATCCTTTAAATCCCCCGACCATTCGGGAATTTGAAAAAATAGTATACGAATGACATTTTTAGCTATTATTAATGAAGGCAATATAATATATTTTCTAAGAATCGATTGGGTTACTAAAATACAACCTCTTATTACTTGAGCAAAAAGAATGCTATCCCAGGCTTCAGCTATTTCTATCCGAGCTTTTTCCTCTCTTTTGTCGTCTTCTCTTTTGTCCCCGTCTTTTTTCTTACTTTCTTTTGTTTTTTTCTCTGTATAAGTAGAATTTGAAATTGTGAATTCTGTGTTTTTACACATCCAATTTATAAACATTGTTTTTATCAGTTCGGAAATATCAAAAGAAAAAAAAAAGGATTTGTCTATTCTGTCCAAAAAAAGGGGAGAATGTGCATTTGCCTGAAACAGTTCCCAAATAGCTATTTTACGTCTTTGTGCTCGCACGGATCCTTTTATTATGTCTCGACGAAAGTCTGATTGTTGTGAATAACGGATCAAAGTAACTTCGTCTATTTGGTCAAAATTCGTTGTGTCTTTGGTATTATTATAAGTATCTGTATTTTGTTGATTATCAGTAAAAATTACTACACGTTTGGCTTTTCGTGAACGAATTTCATGATCTTCCTCCATGTTTTCTTCATTTTCTCCCTCTTGTTGTTCCAAATCGTCGATTAATTTGTATGACCAACGAGGAACTTGTTTATTTATTTCTTTTATTCCAGTAGAATTCTTTTTTATTGTTTTATTTTTTGAATTCGCTAGAACTGGATTAAATACAAATTTTAAAATTTGTAACAGTTCTAAATCCATTTTTTCTTCTTTATAATCTAGAAATAAGAGTCCCTTAAAATTGAAACTTGATATCGATTTTCCGGCCAATTCATTAATTAAGTTTAAGAAATAAGCAATTTCTGTTGAAAATAATTT
>CANTUR010002164.1:20000-22500 GCA_947683625.1 Mallotus nudiflorus
TCTTCAAGGCATAATATTGAGAATGCTCATTGAATGAGCAATTCAATAAGAGATCTCGGATCGAATCAATATTGATATACCGATTCGATCCGAGATCTTGGAATTGGAATAAGTTCGGCAGCGGATCACGAAATTTTGGTGATCTTCTCTATCTAATGAATGGGGAGTCCGCCTTGAAAGCGTCCGCCCTGCAACCACCCCCGAGTATATGCTTCAACAGGAATTACACAAGGGTAGTTGATACAATAAAAACCTCTGGTAAAATGCCCGCCCGTAACCCAACAGATAAAGTACATTACATAGTCCGTTTTAGGGATTGGCGACTTACTCATTCAGTGACTTTGGCACTGGATGTTCCCAAAATAAAAAAGAAAATGGGTACTCTCGGGTCGGGTGAATTCAATAATAGACGTCTGTTGGCATTCCGGCCTTCCTTCTCCTTTCAGGGCCTATCCGAAAGAGAATCCAGTACTTCTTGGTCGTGAATATCTGAATAGGACGAACCGCCACGTGGATATCTTTGCTTCGGAACAAAACAATTAGAATTAGGCCCGGTCAACTGGAATGTGTATTATCCATATAGGGGATCCTCTAAGTGAGAAGATCCATCGACCTGAGACGAAGAGAAGGGTCTATCTATTTTATTTAGTTATTCTTTTAGTTATTCAATTAAACCAATGATTCGTTATTGGAGCAGATAGCAACAACCACCATTTCATCCGACATACGTATTTTTGATTTTCCAATGGATTTACATCTTTCATTAATGGAAATTTTTTGATGTAGTGAGTAATAGTTCTGGTTGCTTGCTGTTCAAGAATTCTTGTTTAGGCAGTTCATACCATCCATACATAGTGTTTTGATCTAAGATTCCAATTCTTCCATGTTTCCGCAGTAACATCTTGTTCCATGTCCAAAATATGGAAGAAACAGGTGTTTCCACGACTCTACCACCCAGTCAATTCTGTTCCACTGAATCCCTATTTCATGGCCACATATCTTTCAGGCTAAGGAATGGGAAACCTTTCTCCTATTACATGAATCCAATTTTCATTTCATCCGGGAAAAGCCATCTTTTTCTCAACAATGCCTTTGTCATTTGATCCAATAGCGTTCCGTTAGATAGGAACAGATTTGATAAATACTGATAACTCTCGGATAGAGTATTAGAACGGAAAAATCCATTAGATAATGAACTATTGGTTCTAAGCCATCTCTGGCGATGAATCAACAATTCGAAGTGCTTTTCTTGCGTATTCTTGATAAACCAGCGTTTATATATAGATGTAGGAGGATCCGTTTGGGAAGTAAGAAGCTCCTTTGACATCTCTTCATCTGCAAAGAATTCTCGATGTGAAAACACAGAGACAAAGGGCTGATCTTTGAATAGGAAAAAGAGTGGATCTGCAGGGTCCCAAATGAATTGGCTTATTCGAAAAAAGCCTTGTTCTTTGGAAGATCTATCTCGTATCTGGTACTGCAGGGCTCCACTCTGCAAGAACTCCGAATCATTCTCTTGAAGCTCATCTTCTTCATTATAAATGATCCGCTTGCCCCGAAATGACCTGGCCCAATAGGGAAATCCCAATTCATTGGGCCTTTCGATACAATCAAATAGAAAGCCCCAAGGGCGCCATATTCTAGGAGCCAAAACTATATGATTGAATAAATCCTCCTCTATCTGTTGCGGGTCGAGGACTTCTTCTCCTTCCCCTTCTTCAAACTCCGATTCGTATTTTTCATAGAGAAATCTCTGATCAAGGATAGAACAAGATCCATTTTGCATCATATCTAAGGGACTTCTTGGTTCGGGCCGAAGAAGCAATGTCACTCGATCATTATCAAACTGACTGCAACCTTTTTCTGTCCGTGAGGATACCCACCAGAGCGCTTTCTACTTCTAATAGGCCATGAACTAGATCAGAATCATTCTCAACAAGTCCATAATAAGTGATCCCATTTTTTTCATCGGGTCCGGGTAGAGACCAAAGGTCTTGAGCAACCGATCCGGCAGAACAACTCAAAAGATAAAGAAGTATCGTTAATTTCTTCATGCTCGTTCCAAGTTCGAAGTACCATTTGTACAAATAAGAATCCCCTTCGTTACAGGATTTCTTCTTCATATAGATAGATATAGGATCTATGGGGCAATTACTTAGAAATACATTTTGTGCAACAGCCCGTCCTATCTGATAGAAAAGGATCCCATGATCCTGAACCGATCTTACCTGGGATCGCAAATCCCAAGTTTGTCTATGAAGAGCAGATCTAATTATATTAGTGTCTATAATTGATTTCTTCTGTGTAATACTAATTGATAGGGCCTCATCGGTAAGTGCTACAAGATCTCGTACATTGGAACCCATGGTTATGGACCCGAATCCATTAGTATGGAACATTTTCTTTTCCAAGTGAAATCCCCTAGTATATGAAAGAGTAAAAAAGTGCTTTCGTTGTTGTGGAATAAGAAGCCTTCGTATCTTAATGCATGTATTTAATT
>CANTUR010002164.1:35000-45000 GCA_947683625.1 Mallotus nudiflorus
GATCGTAAATGAAAGGATTGGTTACGGAGAAAAAAGAAGATGGATTCATATTCATATACATAAGAATTATATAGGAACAAGAAAAATCTTGGATTACTTTTTGTAAAAATAGAAATAGATTGCTTTGGAATAATAAAACTGTTCCAATTCAAATATTCATGAAGAAAGAGTCGTAATAAATGCAAAGAAGAGGGATCTTTCACCCAATAGCGAAGGATTTGAACCCATTTTTCTAGGTGGATGGGGTAAGGTATTAATACATCTGACACATAATTTAAATGTGGAAATTTGTCCTCTAAAAAAGGAAAATATTGAATGAATTGATCGTAATTTATTAGACTTTACTATCTCTGACCTTCCTAAAGAAGATACTAATCGTAGGGAAAATGGGGATTTCCACAATAACTGCAAACCCCTCTGATATCATTTGATAATACAAATTCTTGTTGTACCTAAAAAATGGATTTTGATTAGAATCATTAGTAGAAATAATCAAATGATTCTGTTGATACATTCGAATAATTAAACGTTTTACAATTAATAAACTAGATTTATTGTCATAACCTACATTTTCCAACAAAGTAGATCTATTTAAACTGTAATCATGAGCAAATGTATAAAATATACTCCCGAAAAAGAAATGGGTATAGGAAGTCATTTTTTCGAGATCTATCGAGTTCTAAATATCTTTGATATTCCTCCATTTTTATTTGAAATGAAATTGGATTGAAGCAAGGATAGAGGATTTTTATTGGGTTATTAAATGATACATACTGCGATACAGTAAAAACAAAGTAGTATAAAAGAAAAGAATAGATACCTCGGAAAGAAATAGGTAAACTCATCAACGGATTCCCATCCTCCCTTTTTCCGTCTAATTGGTTTATGTTCATTATAGAATAAAAAGATAAAAAAATGATTAGAAATCCTTTATTTTTTCAAGCCAACCGCTCTTTTGATTTTTGAAAAAACATCTTTATCAATATACTTTTTCTTCGACACATTTATCTCCCCTAATAAGTAATAAGGGGGGAATAAACTAATAGTTAGGACTCATTAAAAGAAAATTGAAAATCTGCTCACAGAAAAGCCTTTCCCACATTAGGCACTAATTTCTTTTTAACGTCTAATTAGATCGGATAATCATTCAAATTAAGAACGTAAGCTCGTTGCTTTTTTGTTTCCCTATAATTGGAACCGTAGGACTCTATCCATTTATTCACTCAACCCAACCTTGAATTCATTTATTATTATTATGTTCCGCACCAATAATTCAAATAAGGTTTGGCACGATCTGACAAAAATGAAATATTCTCAGAATTCTCCGTTGATACGACATGCTTGTTTTTTCCATTCATTCCTTTCAGGATCAGTCGTGGTCTTACGAACTATACCGATGATATGTACGAATCCCTTTCTTCATACAAACGCGTAAAAGATATTAGCCGCACTTAAAAGCCGAGTACTCTACCATTGAGTTAGCAACCCCCCCCCCCAAAAAAAAAAAATTCAATTCTACAAACAGAATCAAAATAAATAAAGAGCTTGAAGCACATGACACAATCAAAATATTAAACTAGCAAGAAATAAAATCAAATTTAAAATTCAAAGAAATTAAATAAAGAAATTTCTAATCAATTCTGAACATAAAAAAAAGAGATTGAAAGATAAAGTCCATTTTTATAGACAACTTCTTCCTCCCGGCTCTTACGCTACCCATTCTTAATATTTTCTCTTAATATTTTCTTCTATTTATATTTTATTTGTTATATGTTATATTTATGTCTTCGACTTAACTATTCTACTTAGATTTATTTTATTATACGTATTATTATACGTATACATTTATTTTTTTTTTTTTTTTATATATAAAAAAAAGAATTTCAAATATTCTTTATATTTTAGAATTTATAACCTTTTTTTCAAATTTTATAACCTTTTTTTCAATCAAACAAAACGTTTGTATCACAACAAATCTAAGAAACCCATCACTTGAATGAAGAAAAAAAAACCAAATCAATGGAACAGGAATAAATAGATCCACAGAAAAGACCCAATTACCTCAGATCGTATTATATTTAGTTGATAGACTGTTGTCAATATAAATGTGAATAGATTAAGAAAAAAATACACAATGACGCAAAACAAAAGAATGACTTGCATTCAATTTAACTCAATTTAACAATTAATTAAATAATATAAATAATATAAAATATAAATAATAATTAATAATTGAAATTAAATAGTATTAAAAATTGAAATTATAGTATTAAAAATTGAAATTAAATAGTATTAATTAAATAGTATTAAAATATGAAATATAGTATTAAATATAGTACTAAAATATTAATACTAAAATATTAATATTAAAATAGTATTAAACAGAATTAAATATAATATTAAGTATATTATAATATTAAGTATATTTAGAATATTAAGTAATTTATATTATATTAAGTATATTTATATTTAATATAATATAATTAGAATAATATATAATAGAATATAATTAGAATATATATTTTATATATTATATAATATAATATTTTTAAGTTTTTAAGTAAGATTTAAGTAAGAAAAAAAAAAAAATACGTATGAATTCTGTATGAATAAAGTAATGAATAGAACAAGAGAAGGGGGGATAAAGAAGTTCTGTAACCCCCTTGCTTAAAATTAAAATATCATGAACAGTTCCTGTAGGTTGAGCGCCTTTTTCAGGGAATATAGAATAGCAGGAACATTTAAATTAAATAGGTTTGATTTTTTAGAGGATCATAAAAACAAAACCCACTTTCCGAAGATCTCTATCTTCTCTTCGGGTTCCTTCTCTTCGGGATCGAATATCAATTGCAACGATTCGATAAACGGCTCATTGAATAGCGATAGAAAAAAAAGACCCCCGTAGAAACGTATAAGAAGTTTTCCCCTCGTACGGCTCAAGAAAAATGATTCAAAGTTCTGTATATGTCTAGAATTATAGCATCAATCAAATAGATCGATAAAATCATCAAATCAATTAAACTGCGATTTAAGTCCTTTTTCTTCTTTTTTTTGTTTACCAAAAAGGAAAAAATCGTCTGTACCCTCCTAACTCAAGTTGGATAACTTTCAAATAGCTCAAAGAGAACCCTTTAAGTTTAAGCGTTTCATTTTTCATTTATTGATTTCATTTATTGAGTGATCTCTAATGCCCTTTCTTTTGTTTCGCTTTTTTATAATAATAATAGAATGTATCATTCTAATCTAATTGTTGAGACAATTGAAAAGGGTATTTCCTTGTTCCAGGATCCTTTATCTTTGCCTTGAGTCGTTGGGTTTAGACATTACTTCCGGGATCTTTAATCGTTTCAAAATGGTAGCAACATACCACTTTTTTGTGATTTCTTTCTATTAAAGACTCAGACTAAACACAATTGATTCCCGTGTGATACACTTTTTTAATTAAAAGAATTTGGTCAATTCCAACAAACCTTATTCTTGGACTTGAAATTTGCCCGAATTGGATCCATTCTCTTTCGATATTGAAAATATACTTACGAACTTGTTACAACTTATTGATTAGGACTAACCCTGGATTCTTGCTCCTAAGAAATCAATCAATACTTTCTACTCGAACTCCATCATGTACTATTTACATTCCAACGGAATAAAAAACGAAGGTTCTAGTGTATAACAGAACAAACGATGTCGAGCTAAGCACTTCATTCCTATATGCTAATATGCTAATATATAGGATGGGTGTAAGAATCCACAACTGATCGTGTCCTTCAAGTCACACCTTGCTTTCTACCACATCGTTTCAAACGAAGTTTTACCATAACATTATTTGAGTTTTGAATTGGTTCAACCGGCACATAGTATCTCCAATTTGAACTTCTATTGGCAGTTTCTGTTTCTGAAGAAGTGTCAGAAACAATTCAAATTAATCCCATATTTTATTGTATGAATATTTCTTGATTTTCAATTCTAATTTAGAATAAGACAAAAGACAAAGAAATAAATTCTTTTTGAATCCTCAAGTGACTCCATAGAACGGATTTGCCTATCTCACATTTCTTCGAGCCCCAAGGACTCATAAAAATCATTAAAAAGATTTCATTACTAAAGAATTGTTACTGAAATTCGTTATGGATATTCTATGTTAAATATTGAAATTAAGTTAAGTAAGAGATGACAAATTTTTTACATGGAAACAAAGGTGTTAATAAAAAAATGTAAAAATACATACATATAATCATTTCTTCATTTTATTCATTTTATGAGTAGTTTATTTGACTTGAGTCTTTCTAAAATTTTTCCTAAATCCTAAAGTAAAATGAAAAGTGAATAGGATATATGAGTCAATCCCGCCCCCACTGTTAGATAGATTTAGAATTATTCATTAAAGCAAAAGACAAAATATCTCAAAATGCGGTTAGTTAAAAGAAACTACATATGAAACGAAACTTATGTAGTTTCTTTATTTGTTAATGCGATTTTCATTTTAACAGGCACAGGCATTGAAATAGATATCTTTCATTATTAATACTAATTAATTTCTATGGACTTCCCGAATTCAATTCTGTGGGGGATGATAAATCAAATAAGGAAAGATCTTTTTTTTTTATATATAGAATAGCTGGGACGGAAGGATTCGAACCTCCGAATAGCGGGGACCAAAACCCGTTGCCTTACCGCTTGGCCACGCCCCATTTGAATTTCTATTCAACACTAATAAAAACTAATATTGGTATTAGTTCTTCGTCAATTCCCACCAAATATCTAGTATCTAGGAAATATATTAGCTTGTTGTTCGAATTTTTCTATGTATAGCTATAGAATTAAATTGAATTAATTGATCATAATATATAATTCAATTAAGATATTGTATAAAAATATGATTTCCTCTTTGATTTGAGAATTGCAGGATTTTGGATTAGGTGAGTTTAATAAAGTTTAATAAAGTTTAATAAAGAAGGGTTTTGGTCTGCCTTTCTTTATCTTTATTTATTTTTTTTTTTCAATTTTTAGATCTTTTATCTTTTATATCAATAACATATTAATAACTCAGTCAAAATAGAATGATCTTCAAGAACAAAATGTTTGTTATGCTTAATATTTTTAGTTTAATTTGTATCTGTCTTAGTCTTAATTCTGCCCTTTATTCAAGCAATTTTTTTCTTCACAAAATTGCCTGAAGCCTACGCCTTTTTGAATCCAATCGTAGATGTTATGCCAGTAATCCCTGTACTCTTTTTTCTATTAGCCTTTGTTTGGCAAGCTGCTGTAAGTTTTCGATGAGATCTTTAATATTGCCCTAGAATAATTCATGATTTATTCAAGAAAAAAAAATTATAGCAATTGATAAGATCAGATAAGTCTTATAGTATAAGCTAAGTCTTTAAGTCTTATAGTATAAAGCATAAGCTCTTAATTCAAATATTGAAGTTACTGTATAAATAGTTATTGTATAAATAGAAACATAAATATAAACATAAACGCGAGAATTCTGGATCAACCTACTTTTTTCTCATTCTAAACTTTTTCCATTGCAGATCTTCTTAGAAGTCCTTTTTGTAGTCATGAAAAAATATTTCATTTTCCGTATGAAACCAATTTTTTGGCAATGAAAGACTCGACTTTTATTACAAAAGAATTTTTCGAAATTCTTTTCTATTCTATTTCTAGAAAACACTCCATGTCTTGGTGTTAAAATAGAATATGTGGTATAAAAATAGAGAATATATATATGTTTTCCAAACAAAAAAAGATCTTGGAGATTTTATAATGCTTACGCTCAAACTCTTTGTTTACACAGTAGTGATATTTTTTGTTTCTCTATTCATCTTTGGATTTTTTATCTAATGATCCAGGACGTAATCCCGGCGGTGAAGAATAAAAAATATATATATATATAATAATAAAATAAAATAATATTAATATATTAATTAATATATTAGAAATATTAGAAATATTAATATATTAGAAATTAATATAATATTAATATATTATAAATATAATATTAATATATTATAAATATAAATAAATATAAATAAAAAATAATATATTTAATAATATATTATAAAATATAGATATTCTAAAATATAGAAAATAAAAAAATAAAGTTTTTCTTGATTTTTTCAATGTTCTTAGCATTTTACTATTCTACATTTTAAAATATTTAATTTAATTAAATTAAATAAAGTAAAAAGGTTCGCTAAATTTGAAAGAAATGAAAGAAAAGAAAAAAAAATTCCAAGTCATCGCCGGAGCCGGAAAGAGAGGGATTCGAACCCTCGGTACGGATAACCCGTACAACGGATTAGCAATCCGACGCTTTAGTCCACTCAGCCATCTCTCCCGATTGAAAAAAGATACTTACTATGTTACATTATACAACAAGACAAGTAAGACTTGAAAAAAAAAAAAGACATCTCCAACAACAACAACTTAATATTCCAATCAACCAATCAATATATCAATCAATATACTATATATCAATATACTATATATTGATTCTATATATTGATTGATATAATAAAAAAAAAAATGGAAAATGCTCGATTGTCTTACTCGACAAAAGGTTCATTTATATACGATAATCGCATCGTAGCGGGTATAGTTTAGTGGTAAAAGTGTGATTCGTTCTATTAATTCTATTCTAATAGTTAAGGATCCTCGACTCCATATTCCAATGAAAAACTTTATTTCTTAAAAAGATTTAATCCTTTACCCCTCAATGAAAATTCGAGAAAGAATATACATTCTCGTGATTTGTATCCATTTTTTTTTTTTCAATTATAAATTGGAAAAATGGATTATGAAATTACGAAACATAATTTTGATTAATTGAATCAATACATTCAATCGAATGAGTATAAGTAAAGGATCTATGGAAAAAGAGAGAAAAGTGTATTTCTAATCGTAACTAAATCTTCAATTTTTGCTTTATTTTGTATAGTCGAGATTGAAGCAAAATAAGTAGTAAACGATGACTTTGGTTTACTATATACATCGACATCTTGTTTTAGCTCGGTGGAAACAAACTACTTTTCCTAAGGATTCTTTCAGATAGAAATAGAGAACGAAGTAACTAGAAAGATTATTAAAACCCCACGCGTCTAGAGGGATCATCTAGAAAGCGCTTTGTTTTGACTGCATTAAGACAGAAAGGCTGACATAGATGTTATAGGTCGAATTTTTTTTCGCTCACGTCTTATAGCTGGAAATTCTTTCATATTCCATAAAGGAGCGAATGAAATCAAAGTTTCATGTTCGGTTTTGAATTAGAGACGTTAAAGATGATGAATCAACGTCGACTATAACCCCTAGCCTTCCAAGCTAACGATGCGGGTTCGATTCCCGCTACCCGCTCTATATCTCTATGCTCTCTAAAAAATCGAGATCATAAATTTCTAATATTTCTATTTAAATTATTTTATATTTTATTTATTTATTTCAATTTAAATAAAATAATTTAATTTGACACTATACACGTTATACGTATTTTATACTACGTTTTTATACTACATTTTATATTTTAATATTATATTTTAATAAATATTAATTAATAAATATTAAATTAATAAATATTAATTCTAATATTATAATATTCTAATATTATAATATTAGAATTATATTCTATTTAATTTTCATTAATTTTATATATTATATATTATATTATATTTATATATTATATATATATTATATTATTATATATATTATATTTATTATATTATAATTATTATTATTATAATTTATTATAATTATTATTAATTTATTATAATTATTATTATATTTTTTTATAATTCTATTTTTATTTATATTTTTATATTTAGTATATTTAGTTTACTATTTAGTATATTTAGTTTACATTAAGTTTGTATTAATAAATATTATGTATATAATATTATGTATATATATATTATTATATATTTATATTAATATTATATTTATAATATATCTATATATATATTTATAATATATCTATATATATATTTATAATATATCTATATATATATTTATAATATATCTATATATATATTTATAATATATCTATATATAAATTAATAGAAATTATATTCTATATATATATTATATATAGTTTTATTTATATTATTTATTTTATTTATATTATATAGTTATTTTTATATATTATATATAGTGTATATAATAAATAGTGTATATAATAATATGTAAATGTAAATATTAATTATTAATAGAAAATATTAATAGAAAATAGAATAAGTAATTGTAATAAGAAAAATTGAGAATTCTAATAATCTAATAACAAATTCAAAAATGAAATAAAAAGAATTATATTTATAAAAAAATGAATCATTTTTTACTTTTTACATTTCATATTTAATTAAAAAAATAGGTAATTCCTAAAATTACCTTGCATATTCTTTTTTTATGAACAAAAAAAATGAAAGAAAAAAGAAAAAAAAAAATTGGAATGGAATAGAAAAGCGTCCATTGTCTAATGGATAGGACAGAGGTCTTCTACAACCTTTGGTATAGGTTCAAATCCTATTGGACGCAATTTTTTTTCATATAATACCCATATCCATATAAATTAAATAAAATAATATAATTATAAATATATAAATATAATAATAATATATAAATATAATAATATAATAAAATGAAAATAATATAATAAAATATAATAATATAATAAAATGTAAAATGAAAATTAATATAATAAAATGAAAATAAAGATGATATAATTATAATCTATAATATTTAATAATAAATATTTAATATAATATAATTTAATATTAATATTTTAATATTAATATAATTAATATTAATATAATAATTTAATATTAATATAATAATAATATAATAAATAGAATATAATAATAATATAATAAATATATAATAATAATATAATAAATAGAATATAATAAATAGAAATAGAATATAATAAATAGAATATATAATATATAGAATATAATAATATATATAATATAATATAATAAAAATATATAGAATAAATATATATAATATATATAATAGAATAAATATATATAATATATAATATATAATATATATAATAATATTAATATATAATAATATATAATATAATAAAAATATATAATATATATAATAGAATAAATATAATAGAATAAATATATATAATATATAATATATATAATAATATTAATATATAATAATATATAATATATATATAATATAATAAAAATATATAATATAATAAAAATATATAATATATATAATAGAATATATATAATATAATAAACAGAATATATATATTAAATATATATATTAATATATATATTAATTATTAATATATTAATAATAAATAATTATATTAATAATAAATAATAAATAATATATATAATAAAATATAATAAAATTATATAAAATTTATAATGAAATTTTTATAATGAAATTTATAATGAAATTAATAATTATAATAATATAATTATTAATATAATTATAAAAAATATAATAAAATAAAGATTATTAAAATAAAGATTCAAAGTGATAAATTTCTTTATACTTGCTCCTTTTATACTTGCTCCTGAAGTAGAAAACGTTCCTTCTGTTCTTGAATAGCTTCTTTCAAAAGGGTTTCCGCCTCTTCGGTAAATGTTTTGGTAGAAGATATGATTTCTCGGAACTGGGGTTTATTCGTTTTTAAGTAAGTACGTAACTCAACGAGAAATTTCCTTACTTGTCCAATTTCTAATGAATCAAGATATCCATTCGTTCCAGTATAAATAGTCATTATCTGTTCCTCGACTGTGAGGGGAGCTGATTGGGATTGTTTGAGCAACTCACGTAATCGTTGACCTCTTGCCAATTGATTTTGAGTAGCTTTATCGAGATCCGAAGCAAATTGCGCAAAGGCTTCTAATTCTGCGAATTGCGCCAATTCCAATTTTAACTTACCAGCTACTTGTTTCATAGCTTTAATTTGAGCTGCGGATCCTACTCTTGAAACAGAAATACCCACATTAATAGCAGGCCTGATTCCAGCATTGAATAA
>CANTUR010002164.1:47500-50000 GCA_947683625.1 Mallotus nudiflorus
TATTTCTAAATATTTCTAATATTTAGATTTTCATATTTTCGTTTTCGATTTATATATATTATATGATTTATATATATATATTTTCTTTTTTATTTTATAGGATTAAACTTAAACAAAAGGATTCGCAAATAAAAGTGCTAATGCTACAACTAGTCCATAAATTGTTAAAGCTTCCATAAAAGCCAGACTAAGCAATAAAGTACCTCGTATTTTTCCCTCCGCCTCGGGTTGTCTTGCGATACCCTCTACAGCCTGGCCTGCGGCAGTACCTTGACCAACCCCAGGTCCAATAGAAGCAAGCCCAACGGCCAAACCGGCAGCAATAACGGAAGCGGCAGAAATCAATGGATTCATGATAAGTTCCTCGCACCAAAATAAAATAAAGAAATGGTTAATGATACAATCAATCAATAAATTATGACTTAATTATTCATCCTATCAATAAGATTTTCATCCAGTCGAAGTAACTAAGAACTCCGAAGTGAAGTAATAATATTAATATTATTGAATCATCAGAACGACTTCGATATCTATTTTTTAGTTCCTATCTACAAAGTTTTTGTGAATTCATACAACTTTTTTTGTTTTTCCATTTCTTTTTTTGTTCCGAATCATTTTTTGAATTCGAACTCTTCGTTCTTTTTCCTGATTGAATCTCTTTATTCAATATTCAATTCACAGTTACAAATGGAAAAAGGGGGGGCTTCTCTTGGAATCTCTATCTAAATTTCCAGTAGTAGGGCAGATTAGATATATCTTTTAACTCATATATAACTAGTTAATACTTAATATTCCATATACACGCCTTTCTTACATAACGTAAACCAACTATTCGTATCTTAGATTCAATCGGATTCTAAAATAATTTTTTGAAACATTCAAAAAAAAAATGGGCTTATAGCCAGTATATATATTACATACACCTAGGTTGATTCCACTCTCCTAAATAACCCATTTCGTTTTTTCTGAATCTCACTTTTCGTAAATTCTTCTCTTCCTTATCATTATTCCACACGGATACAATCAACCTAAATGGAAGAATTCATGAGTCTGAATCATTGCATAGAAGCTTTTGGTTAATCGAAGTTCATGATTTAAGTTCGTATAATTTATTAATTGTTTCTTTTGGTCAATCATTAAATTAATAAATTAAATAAAATCGACTGAAATGGAAATCGCTCTATAGAACCTCGTTTTTTAATCACACATTGTAATGTAAATAAATAAAGAATTCTTATTCAAATTATAACTCCTAAGAAGAGAATATTCATTGGAAGAAGGTATAAATGGTCAAAATGAATTCTAGGAAAAAGATCTTTTAGATCTCTTTCCTTTTTTTACAATTTAATATCGTAATCTTTTTTTCCTTTATTACTATTCCTTTAAATCTTTTAAATTGTATAGACCTTTTCTTTTTGTCGATTTATGTGTATATTTATGTGCCCTGAGTGTAAGTAGATTATCTTGAACAAGGCGTAGATTGCCTTACACTAAAAGCTAAAAAAAAGACCATTTTGAAAATTAGTCAATGATGCCCTTCCATGGATTCGCCTATATAAGCCGCAGCTAAAGTTGCAAAAATAAGAGCTTGAATACCACTTGTAAATAACCCAAGGAACATGACAGGTATAGGAACCACTAAAGGTACTAAAGAAACAAGAACAACAACTACTAATTCATCCGCTAATATATTTCCGAAAAGTCGAAAGCTAAGTGATAAGGGTTTTGTGAAATCTTCTAAAATGTTAATGGGTAAAAGGATTGGAGTTGGTTGAATGTATTTACTGAAATAACCTAATCCTTTTTTGCTAAGGCCCGCATAAAAATATGCTATTGACGTAAGTAAGGCTAAAGCAACGGTAGTATTTATATCATTCGTAGGTGCGGCTAACTCCCCGTGGGGTAATTCTATGATCTTCCAAGGTAAAAGCGCCCCCGCCCAATTAGAAACAAAAATAAATAAAAACATAGTTCCAATAAAGGGGACCCAGAGACCGTATTCCTCTCCAATCTGAGTTTTGCTCACATCTCGAATGAATTCAAGAACATATTCGAAGAAATTCTGACCGCCCATCGGAATGGTTTGTGGATTCCGAACAGCTACAATGGCTGAACCTAATAAGATAGCAATTACAATCCAAGAAGTAATAAGTACTTGAGCATGGACTTGGAAACCTCCTATTTTCCAATAGAAATGCTGGCCTACTTCCACACCGGATATATCATATAACCCTTTTAGTGTGTTTATGGAACATGATAGAACATTCATATTGCCCTCTGAAAAAAGAAAACTTTAAAAGGAATTATTTTGATTCAACCATCTTTTTTTCGACTTGCCCACTAAAATTGTATATTTTAGATACCAACAAATCATATAATATAAATATATATACCCAGTTATTTTTATCTCTTTTGTACGATTCAGGAATAGTAACCGATTCCATTTCCTTCCATTTCCATAAATCTATGGAATTCACAAAATAATTTATTTATCTTATTA
>CANTUR010002164.1:60000-67500 GCA_947683625.1 Mallotus nudiflorus
ATTTCCTGCCGCTACCGTATGGTATTCCTCTCCATTTGGTGATAAATAAAACATCCGTACTTTTTTAGATCCCTCAGAGATTTCATAAAATGGGCTTTCTAAAGACCCCCAATGACCAATCTTGGCATGAATTGCTAAAGATCCAATAAGTCCAACATTGATTCCTTCAGATGTGTCAATTGGGCAAATGCGCCCATAGTGACTAGGGTGGATATCCCGTATCCGAAAACTAGCAGTCCGCCCTGTCAATCCTCCAGGACCCAAATAACTCAATTTTCTCCCATGAACTATTTGTGTTAATGGATTAGTTCGATCCAAAACTTGAGATAATGGGTGTAATCCGAAAAAAGATTCATAAGTGGTTGTTAATGGAGTTGAAGTTACCAAATTTTTGGGGGTCGGTATCAATTTATGCCTAATTGCTCCACATATAGTCCCTCTAACCACATTTTCTAAACGAATCAGAGCCAATCCGAATTGATCTTGTAAAAGATCCGCTACAGAACGAATACGTTTATTTTTTAAATGATTCATATCGTCAAGTGTACCCATTCCAAATTTCATTCCAATCAAATGATCCGCAGCTGCCAATATATCTCGCGGTAACAAAAACGTATTATTATGAGGTATATCAAGATTCAGTCTCCGATTCATATTTAATCGACCAATCCTCCCTAATTCACATCTTTGTTGAAAGAATTTCTTTTGTAATTCCTTACATAAGGATTCAGAAAATACTGGATCTCCGCCTACACAAGTAAATTGTTGATAAAACTCCAAAATGGCATTTTCCTTTGACCCAATTTTTTTTTTTTCCTTATCATTCAGGAAAGATAAGAAAATTTCAGGGTAGCGCACATTCTCTAAAATTTCTTTTAGATTCAACCCCATAGCGGATGATAGAACTAGAATAGATATTTTCTGTTTCCTACTCACACGAGCCCATATTCTTGCTTTTCTATCAATCTCTAATTCTACCTGCCCCCCCCAATCTGATATTATGGTGCTGGTATAGACCGAAATTCCGTTATGATCCAATTCTGACCGGTAATATATACCGGGACTTTGCAATATTTGATTGATCACAATTCTGTATATTCCGTTTATTATAAAAGTTCCCAGAGAATTCATTAGAGGAATGTTTCCAATAAAAATTGTTTGTTCTTGCATATCCCTACTAGTTTTCCAAATTAATCCCGCGGATACATATAATTCAGAAGAATATGTAAGTGATTCATATACAGCATCTCTTTCTTTTATCGACGGTTCTACTAATTGATATGTTTCCACAAATAGTTGAAATTCAATTTCTTGATCTGTATCTTCAATTTTTGGAAACTTATAAAGTTCTTCTGTTAAGCCCTGATCAATGAACCTACAAAATCCTTCAAATTGTATCTGATTAAATCCAGGTATTGTAGACATTCCCTCATCTCCATCCCCGAGCATTTTGAATTTCCCGTTTATTAAAAATAAAAAAATCCCATTATTGGATTGTTCTTCATTCAAATTACAAATTATATGGATCGATCTAGCAATGATGGAATTTATATTCTGTTTACAGAATCACATAAAATTTTATCTAACTCCATAGATATGGAATGTATGAAATACGTATGAACGGAGGAATGAATAAAGAGAAATTTATACTCAAATTAGAATTTGCAACAGATATAACCGGAAAGGAATTGAGAAATTCCACTTACCTTAGACTTAGGAAATTTTTTATAGAATAGCAAAACAAAAAGTGATTCAATTTCTACCATTATTATGATATTACATATTCCAAAGAAGGCTTATTAAACAAACATATGCGACATAACTATAGCTATCTCATAACTATAGCTATCTATATATATGTCTCTCCTTTTATTTTACTGCAGTTCTATTTTGGACAGTGCATGTCATGCTCTATGAAAATTTCTATTTCATTTTTATTGAATAGAAATTTTCCTATAGGAATCATAGACAGATAAGATAGATATCCGTGTAAAAATTTATGTTCTAGGGTTTACATATACTCATAATTGTTGTTATAATTTAAACTGAGAAGAATTTTTTTTTATTGAAAAGAATCAATACGAATTGGTTATGTATCAATTTTGATTTTCTTATATCATTAGGATTAGAGAAATACAATTTTAGATTCAAATCCAAGAATCGTTCATGAATTCACAGTTTATGGTTCCAATTTTTCTTGAGTTTGTAACTGAAAATTGACTTTTCATTTCAATAGATAATAGAAAATTTTAGATAGTGTGTGTTTTGAGATACTATACAAAATGAATTGAAAAGATAGATCCAGAAAAAAGAAGGATTTTTTTTTAGGAATTTAGAAAAGAAATAAAGGGGGTTAATAAAAATGGAATTCAAAATGCAAGTACAAAAAAAAAATAAAGAAACTTTCCCCTCTAAAATAAAACTAAAAATAAAAAAAGGCAATAAAATGGCAATATAAAAAAAGGGTGGGAATAGTTTCGTCTATTTTGTGTTGCCTTGGCGGCATGGCCGAGTGGTAAGGCGGGGGACTGCAAATCCTTTTTCCCCAGTTCAAATCCGGGTGTCGCCTGATCAACAAAAGACGCAAAATATCTTATTCCTTTTTCTTTTGCTGATATAACTTATCGAATTTGCTCCCAACAGAAGCACGCGGAGGAAAGGGCTTCTTGATACTTCCAAGGGGACCGCTGGCTTTTTTGTTTGTACTCAAATTTGTACTAAAAATTTATCGATTCTACTAGCAATCTCATAAGAATAAGATAAGAACTTCGTTGAATTAATTGGATTTTTTGGATTTTTTTCATCAATATATTGAACAGAATCTTTTTTTTTTGACTCTGTGTCAACAATTCTACTATTATTAGTGAACAATAATGGAAAAATTCCTTCATATTCATAGAGGACATAATTCGCATGGATATAGTAAGTCTCGCTTGGGCTGCTTTAATGGTAGTCTTTACATTTTCCCTTTCACTCGTAATATGGGGAAGAAATGGACTTTAGGGGTATTACTAATTGAGTTTGAGAAATCAAACTCTATCGATTGTTTTATAGACCGTTCTGCAAAGATTTTTGAATTTATTAATTCAAAATATCTTCATATCTTCATTTCCAAATTATATTGGATTCGAGTAAAGTAATCTATTCTATGAATAATACCTTTTTCATTGATTTTATTCTTTCGGTAGATGGTGGGATTCATATTGAAAATAATCGGAAATCTAGGAATTAGAGCCCAAAAAGTAAGAGTAAGAACTGCCTTTCAACTATTTCATATTAATATTAATTGGAATCAACACAAATCAAATAGATGAAGAAATAGAATTGGGACGTTATGTACGTTACATACAAATAATTGATATCTAGACATATGAATATGAGGATGATATTATAGATTAATCTATATCTATATTAAATTAAGCCTATATCTTTCTCTATATCTTTCTATAGTACAACTGGATACACTGTATACACCAGAATAAAACAAAAAAAAAATGGATAGTATGATAGAAAGAAATATTTTTCTTTCTATCATACTATCGGATCTCATAGAATACTGCTAATTCTAGTCCGCTCATTTCATCCATTTCATCTAAGATTCAAACAAAATAGGAATCCTTTTCATTTTTTTCTTCAATCATTGATATTGATAAGAACTAAGAAGGCAAAGAAGTCAAGTTTCATTCAAATTAATCGCTTTTACTAACAGTTTTTACGTAAATTATAAGTAAAAAAGCAGTAGGAACTAGAATGAACAGGGCAGTAGCAATAAACGCAAGAATATTTACTTCCATAATCTCATCGTTTCGTTTTTCTTTACTTCGTAATAACTCGGGATTTAATCCCATAGAGATAATAAATCTTTCGCATCCCAAATTCAATGGGATGAATTCCATCTCGATGATATCGAGTCTGATCAATATTATGAATAACAATATCTGAGTTATCAAATCGATTCATCGTCGAGAATTGAATAGTATAACATAGAAAGATCGTTTATCCATACGGAATTCAAAAATTGCTTGAATTCTTGATTCAATTGATAATTTTTTTCCATTACTTTTTTTTATTTGATCTTTATTTTATCTTCTTTCCTTGTTATTTATTTTATCTTCTTTCCTTGTTAATGGAATGCATAGAATACATTAAACAAAACTTCGGTGCACAATTTGAATGAGATAGATTGTTTCAAATTTGAGTTTGTAATTGAGATTCCATAAAAATAAAATCGGAGCCAAAAAAAGATACTTTTCAGATTCAAAGGATTCTACCAAAGTAATTCAATTTATTTTGTATCGTAATACAAATAAATAAAAATTCCATTTGTGTATGCGTTACCGGAAAAGATATGGCATTCAATTCGATTTCATTATACGGGTCGGGAGTAATCAAAAATTCCAAGTATCTTTTGGAATCTTGAATATAACGCTACCAATACCAATAATTGTACTAATCTACATATGTCTCTATCAATCAGAATCAGTACTAGTTGAAAAAAAAATGAAAATTCCCATATTTGTATTTACTTTGATGAGAAATGTAAAACGAAAATAAAATAAATAAGAAGGATCCCCTTGGGAATGAAATTATGCTATAAAATTATGTTATTTGTCCCCCTTTCGCAGAAAAGGGAAAAATGAATTAATGTATTTTTTATTATATTATTGGATTTGAATCCGTCGGGACTGACGGGGCTCGAACCCGCAGCTTCCGCCTTGACAGGGCGGTGCTCTGACCAATTGAACTACAATCCCGGGGAAATGCAATAAAGTGTACAGCATATATATTCTTATGATTTCATTCAAATCCCTTCTATTTAGATTTTACTATTATTTAGATTGGAATCACCGCGTTGTATATAACAGAAACGGGAGTGGTATATTGATATCCACATGGATATGCACCTTAGTGATAAGTGATAAAAGGGACGGGGATTACTAGTCATTTTTTCGTTATTTCAAATCAACGCCGATTGATAATAAAAAAATCTTTCAATGAAAAAAGGAAAAAAGACTTTGTTTTTCTTTACATTACTCCTTTTCTTAGACTTTATACTTACAAATCCTGATCTGAATCTAGATCATTAGCAAGATCAGAATTTGCGAGAACATTTGACTTTTTTTCTGTATCGGGCATTTCGAGAGAACAAAGGAGTTCTATCATTTCATGGCGGATCAGTGAATTATTGGGCCGAGCTGGATTTGAACCAGCGTAGACATATTGCCAACGAATTTACAGTCCGTCCCCATTAACCGCTCGGGCATCGACCCAGGAAGAAGGAATTCCATACTTATTAAGACAACTTCCTTTCGTAATACCCTACCCCCAGGGGAAGTCGAATCCCCGCTGCCTCCTTGAAAGAGAGATGTCCTGAACCACTAGACGATGGGGGCGCATTTGCTCGACTGCCAGCATACTATGTTCATAGTATGAACAGTTTTTTGAAATTGTCAATATAACGAAATGATATGACTAAATTCGAAGAATCTTTCCACCTTTCTAATTTAACAAATAATAAATTAATAAATCGGGGAAGAGGGATAGGCATCAACAAGTTATCCAATTTGATTTTAATTTGGTTCAGGTGATAAATAGAATCTTTTCATCAGCGATTCGATAAAATATCTTGGATCTATGTTGAATTGCTAAATACATGTATCAATCAAATGAATTTCGGCAGCGAATTCAATTAGGGTTGGCCTTGATAAATTCAATATCAATATGATAAATTCAATATCAATAAACCATTTGTTTACCTATATTCACGAATTTAGCCTATACTCACTAGGTAAATCAAATCTCTCGCTTATAAATGAACTAGAATGAATCTACTCCTTATACTTAGTAAAGTATACTTATTTACTTAGTAAAGTATACTTATTCTAATTTATATTAGTTTATATTAGAATTTATGAATTTAGAATAATAATATTCTATTTTAGAAAATAATATTTTTTTTTTTTTATAATTTCTAATTAAAAAATTTTTGATATTCTATTGAAATTGAAAATTTCAATATTATATTATTATATTATTGATATATTATTATATTATTGAATATTGAAATAATATATTAACTATTATTATATATTTATATTATATAATTATATATTTATTATATTTAAATTATATATTTATTATATTTATATTATTATATTTATAATTATATTATTATATTTATAATTATAATTATATATTAATTATATATTTATTATAATTAATTATATATTTATTATATTTATTATATATTTTTATTATATTTATTATATATTTATTAATTATAATTATTAATATTATTATATTTATATTAATTTTAATTAATTATTTAATTATATATTTATTTGAATTAATTATTTAATTCTATATTTATTTGAATTATATATTTATTATTATTTATTTTATTATTATTTATATATAATATATAAATAATATAAAAATAGATTTATAGATTGACTTTCTTTATTTATTTTTTTTTATAGATTGACTTTCTTTATTTATTTTTTATTTTCTATAGATTTTCTATAGATTGGATTTCTAATCTATTTCTATAGATCTATCTTATCCGCATAGTAACTCATTCAGGAATTTAATCAAATATCAAATTATCAAATGGGCCCTTTTAACTCAGTGGTAGAGTAACGCCATGGTAAGGCGTAAGTCATCGGTTCAAATCCGATAAGGGGCTTTGGCCTTTTTTCTTTTTTTTTTTATTAAAATAAATAAAAAAAAAAAGAAAAAAACCAGCGGTAATATTCCTATTTGATAATATTTCTATTTGAAGAGGGGATAGAAATATTGTTGATATTTGTCATAAAAAAGTAAGAAACTCTAGAATTTTAATTAATTCTAAAATACAAATTCGAAATGTTAAAATAAAAAAATTAACATTATACATTACAATGATTTATACCATATCAATACTCTAATAAATTAATATTCTAATAAAATAGAATATAATGATATTAATATTATTATATAAATAATAATATAAATATATTATTATATAAATAATAATATAAATATAATAATATAAATAATATATAATAATATAAATAATATATAATAATATAAATAATATAATTAAATATTAATAAATATTAATTAATTAAATAATATTCAAAATATTAATAATATTAAATAATATAATTAAATATATAAATTATATATATAAATATATATAAATAATATAATATAATTGAAATTAAATAATATAATATAATTAAAATTAAATAATAATATTAAATAAAATTCAATAATAATATTAAATAATATAATTAAATATATAAATTATATATATAATATATAAATTATATATATAAATATAAATATAAATATATAAATTATATATATATAAATATATAATATAAATATATAAAATATAAATATTAAATATATAAAATATAAATATATAAATTATATATATATAAATATATATAAATAATATAATATAATTAAAATGAAAACAATTAAATATTAATTAATAATTAATTAATAATTTAA
>CANTUR010002165.1:0-44888 GCA_947683625.1 Mallotus nudiflorus
GAAATTTTTCTTTCTAAAAAACTTCTTAAAGTTCTTAGTGAGCATGGGAATATCACCATCTTCATCATTTGAATCTGTAATATTTTCATCTTCACTTTCTTCTTGTGAAACCTTCAATATTATACTCATTTTCTTTTCTTCCTTCTCTTCTTGCTCTTCACCTCTTTGCTTAATTGTGGGCTTATATGTTAAGAGCTTATCGATAAGCACATCGGTTGAAAGAGTAAATAGGTCTTGAGATTCCTCAATTAAAGTGACTTGAGATTTTTAATCCTTCTTAGGTAGGATTCTTAGAATTCTATTGTTCACCTCTTCCTTAGGGAAATATTTTCCAAGTTTCTTAAGGGTTGTAAGGATAACTTTGAGACAGTTTACCATCTCCGTGATTGATTCTTAAGGCTTCATTTTAAAGAGTTCATATTCTTACATATGAAGTTGAACCTTTTTACTTCTTACTTGTACATTGCCTTTATAATGGTTCTTTAAGGTCTCCCATATTTCCTTAGTCGAAATGTAATGTTGAAGCTTGCCTCCTTCTTCTCTTGTCATGGAAGAGAGTAAAGTGATCATAGCTTTCTTATTTTTATGGTTTTCTTCCTTTTGATCATTGCTCCAATCACTTCTTGAAAGAGTAGTTTGTACACCATCAATGATAGTTTTTGGTGGTTGCCAACCCTTGAGAACAACTTCCTAAAATCTAATGGAATCACAATCTAAATATAGTTCCATTTTGAATTCCAATTAGGATAATCACTACCATTAAAGAATGGTCTAAGTGAAGATATATTTTGAGATTCACTCCTCATGATCTTATATTCTAGCAATTAAATTCCTAAAATCCAAGCTCTAATACCAATTGAAAGAGTCCTAGAGGGGGGATGAATAAGACTATTGAACAATAATAAAAAATTAAAAAGATTTGAATAAGAATTAAAAGGAATTTTAAACAATCCTACATCTCCACTTAACTTATCCTGAAGTTAGGATTTTGAATCACCATAATCTATTTTCGTAGATTGATTTTTACAACTTGAGTTTTAAGCTCAACTCAAACCTTACAACTTGAGTTTTCAAGGCTAACTCAAAAATCATTTCATAAGTATTTTCAAGGCTCATACTAAAATTGAATTTCCATGTGTTTTAATGGCAAGGCTCATAAACATTTAAACCAATTCCTTTAGAATAGAACCTCACTTCCCATTTCCTTAACCCTAGAAAATAGAAGAATAAGAATTTATATTCTATATTCTAATGCATATAAGAATTTGAAGTTAATGCGATAATCTGATTCATGTACAAGAAATGCAATTTTAAATATATTTGATAATGTTTGTAAAGGAAGCAGTACGTAGAGCAAAATGAATTATGATTTGTTATATATTGCTGAATAGTAAGAATATAATATGTATATATGTATATATATATACACACACACACACACACCATAACAATAACAACAACAATAATAGGTGAATAAGATAGCTATGATAACAAACTATAGGTGATTAGGATCAACTATAACAAATTATATATTAGACATGTGTTAACAGCCCACCTTAAATTGAGCCGGAGGTTGAACAAAGGTGAAGCTTGTCTTTATGTTTTTCAAAAAGTGGGCTACCTAATGTTTTGGTAAGGATGTCAGTAATTTGGTTAGCATCAGAGATATATTAAATGTCAAGAAGACCCTACAAGACCTTTTCCCTAATGAAGTGGTAGTCATGCTTATTGTGTTTGGTATGAGCATCGAACACTGGATTAGCTAAAAGATGAATAGCACTGATGTTATCACACCATATTGTAAATGACTACAATTTTATAAAACCAAGCTCAAAGAGTAGTGCCCTTAGCTAGAGAATTTCGGCTATGGTATTAGCCAAAAAATTATATTCACTTTCCATAGACGATCATGAAATTGTCGGTTGTTTCTTGGACATAACATGACACCATTCAGGGTGTTTATTTGCTTCGAGAAATGTAGTGGGTTAAGAGTTTGGAGAAGATGGTATGAGAACAACATGTGCTTGTCTTTTTGTCATTGTAAAATGGCATATGGTTATGGGTTGAGTTCGGGTGGGAGAAAAATTAAGTGGAGGTGGATAAGAGGTCAGGTCCACTGCAAGATTAAGACTAGTTAGTTCAATTTATGGATGTGGTTGAGTTGGGGATCGGGTGACAATAGTGGTTGGGTAAGATGAGGATGAGGGAGTAAGGATTGGTAGTGAAGGTGATTGGATTGGTGTAGGAGATTGAAGATGAGGCTGAGAAGGAGATGGCAATAAAGTAGGAGAGAGAGAGAGATGGAGATAGAGTAGGTGAGGTACTTTGTTTATCCATTAGGACTGAGGAGCTAGCAATATTTGTATTCAGTTGAAGCCATGGTGCTAAATTATTTGATTCTAAGAGTATAGATTGGATAGTATTATCAAATTGAATAATTGAGTCATTAAATTTGACATGCCGAGAGGTATAAATTTTTAATGTGGCCAGGTCAACACATAAAGATTCATTATGTTGAGGACTAGGATTGAGATAAACACAAGGTGTAGTGCAATAAGAAAATTTATGTCTGTTAATGGATGAAGAAGAAGGAATATGGTATAGTCGAATGGTTTAAAATCACTATATTTTAGATATTTATTATATAACAAGAAAATGGAGAGTTTTATTTAGTGGTATGAGAAGGTAAACAATTAATGATGGTAGCAGCTATTTGCATGGTATAGGACCAATATTTGTGAGCTATATGACTATGAGCAAGTAGAGTGAGGTCTAAGTAAATTAAATGACATATTTTCCTCTCTGCAAGGTTGTTTTGCTCATGTGTGTATGGACAAGCAATTATATGAATTACACCATTTGATTTAAAATATTGATTTAATTTTTAATATTCTCCACCCTAATCAAAGTGAATGGCTTTAATCTTTGAATTGAACTGACGATGTACAATAGCTTGAAAATATATAAAAAAATGAAAAAAACATCACTTTTATTTTTAAGGAAAAACACCCATGTGAATCTAGTGTAATATTAATGAATAGTATAATATATCGATGCCCTTAACTAGAAAGAATAAGAGCAGGGCCCCAGACATTGGAGCGAATAATATCAAAAGGAGAATTTCTTGAATGAGTAGTAATAGAGAAGGGAATTTTGCAAATTTGCCTAAATAATATGAAGAACATGGGAAAAGGAGGGAAAAGAACAAGGAAATTTAAAATCTTTAATGATTTTAGAAACTATCCGCTTTTAAGCATGACCAAATCGAGCATGCTAATCTTGAAGAGTTAGAGCGGTGGCAATTAAACCATGATGCATGTTTCCAACTCCAAATAGAATACAAGCCATCTTCACTCGGTCCACAAAAAAGAACCATCTTAGTAATATCATCTTTAATAAGAAATTGAGTGGGCCAAAATTCAAAGAAACATGAATTGTGAGTGGTAAATTCTTGAACTGAAAGAAGATTTTAGTGAGCTTAGGTACATGTAAGCCATTATTGAGATTAAAGGATTTTGAGGAAGAAATAATAGAGGAGTTACCAGTACGTTGAATGGGCAGTCCCTATCATTCACCCACATGAAATTGATCAGGTTCGGTGTATGGAGATGTGGTACTCAAAGTATTAACATCAAGTGTGGCATAAACTTTTGCTTTAGTATTCGGGTACCACATAATGAAAGATGACATATATAGGGAAGATGGCATGGGATGTGGTATAGATTACTGCCAAATGACCAGAGATGAGAGAGATTGGCCTGAACAATAGAAGAGGATTATGGAGAAGACTTGTACTGCTAGCGACACACATCAGTTGTATAGTTACAGTAGCCATAAATCTGGCATGGACAGTGATTATAAGGGCATCGTGGTCTATTGAAGAAGTTATTTAGGTGAGGGGTGAATTTTTATGGGTGAATGGATGGTGTGAGTAGAAGTGGTGCTATATTGGAGGTTCGAACATCAACGTTTACAATAGGTGATTAAGTGTGGCTTTGTAGTAGTATTTCTTGAGAAACCAGTTCATCGTGGAATTCAAAAAATGAAACTGGTTAAGGCTTGAGGTTCAAGCTGCTTATGACACTGTGATATTCAACACTGATGTTTTGGTAGATGATGGCATTGTACTCAACGAAGGAGTGAGGGCGTCCAACTACTTCAAATTCATTTACAAGAGCTTTTGGCTCACTTGAGGTATTCAGTGGCAGTCATGTCATTCCTTTTGAGTTCTCAAAGTTCGATATGTATTTGAGGTTGCCTCATTTAAGACAAGCTAGAGGATTCATTGAGTTATATTACAATAACCATCAAGAATTTTAAAGGGGGATTGACTTTCAACGATCGTATCCAATGAAGTGTGTCAAAGATATACATATCTATAATGCCAACACATAGGAAGATAGGGTTTATATTTTCCTAGATGGGTTAGATGACTGACTAATCAAAGTTCAAAGTGATATGATGTAAATACTATAATTTCCATCTCTGGAGCAAGCCTCTATTTAGGTCTAAAGAGAGGATATTCGACAAGCTATTATGTTGAGTGGTACAAGCACCATATCAAGTGCTATAATGATCTCTATATAGTACAAGACTTAATCTTTAAAATAATATTATGATTACTAAATTCTTTTTTCATTTTTTTTATTAAAGAATTATTACCACTATAATTGCTCAAATAATCTAATTCCACCGAATTATAAAGCAGGGCTACAAAAATAAATATAAAGAATTAATTATTTGTAAATATATCATTGTAATTTATTTTATTATTTTCTTTTTCTTATGTCATTTATAATCGATCAAGCAAAATTTCTATGAAATTATTTTATTAAGAAGAAATTATTATCTATTCTAAAAACATCAATTCCAAAAATGTAAACAATCACTACAATAAAATGTGCAAAATATGTACTTCTCATCTAGTTAACAATTTAATATAAAGTAAATGGAAAAAATAATATAGCATCTTCTTACAAACCATGTACATTACAAAGCATGATTGAAATATGCAAGTTAAAAATTGAAGAGTCTATTACAAAGCATGTATAGCATCTTATTATAAATAAAGCCACTTTATGAACCATTTCGTTTAATTAAAAACACTATATAGTTAATTGTCATCAAAATAACAATTCCACTATGTGCTCTTATTAACTTTTGTAATATCGACAACAAGAGTAATATTTTTAAAGTTGTAAATAGATTACAATAGTCGTAAAGGTCTCTTTTATTGCAATTTGGGCATTAATTTCTATTTTTCTATCAAAAATGATATCAATATCAATATTAATTTAGATTTTTATTTATATTATAAATGATTACATAATGTAATTAGCAAATATTATATAAACAACTTGTTTAATAATTAATTAAGAAACTTTAATTAATAAGATTGTGGTAGAGAATAGAAAATTTGAAAATTTATAATAATAGAAAAAAAGGAGAAATAAATTAAGAAGACATTTACAATTTTTAAGCAAAAAAAAGTTTAACTAAAAAAAAAAATGACTTCTATTTTTAATTTGATAATCGGACGACTGAATTGTGAAATAATATATATATTTTTTCCCTCAATATATCAGAAGTCTCAAATTAAGTTACCAATTCATATAATGAATTGAAATGTATCAAAATATAGTTGTAAATAATTTTATAGTACCTAAGAGGAAAATATGTAAATGCTTTTTACTATTAATAATGAATTAAAAATTAATTAAAATGTGGACACTAAATAATAATAATAATTATTATTATTATTATTTTCAATTAAAAAAATATTAAAGAAAAATTAAGTATAATAAAGATTATATAATAATATTAAAAATAAATTATAAGTTTATTACTAAACCGACTTTTGTGCATAGAGAGAGAAAGAGAGCGCGTCAGAGTGAACAGAAAACTTTAATTTTCCATCCAAACAGATAACTTTCCCGCGCTCTGTTTGGCTCCTCCTTCACTTTGCATCCTCTTCACTTCTTATCCATCGATTGAAACCCAAAACCTAATCCAAAACCCTAATTCTGATTGCTGATTTCTGATTTCCGAAACCAATACCCTAATTCTGATTTCTGATATCCATCCAAACACAATATAGAGAGATAATTTTCTCGTTCATGAATTTGATAGAAGATATCCAAATTCCTAATCAAGAATTGCAGATGGGTTCAATTCATGAAGTTTGGGACTCAATTCCTATGGGCTGTAGGTTTTATCCAACTGATGAAGAGTTAGTTGCAGACTATCTCTTCAAGAAACTCAACGGTGGACTCTCCCCTGTGCAGAAGCTGATCGTTCCTGATTGCGATTTGTACGGCAGCAGAGAACCATGGGAATTATGGGATCAATTCAGCGGTAATAGGTTGTTAACAAAGGGTGATCTTTACTTTTTCACCGAATTGAAGAAGAAGAAGGCGACGGCTTCAAATTTCTTACGAAGCATCGGCTCGGGTAAGTGGCATGGTGAGGATACTGGTACCTCTGTCAAAACTAAAGTAATAAGTATGGTTGATGGAGATGGTGCTAAAGAGATGCTGGTAAAAGCCAAAAAGAAAAGGTTTAATTATAGAGAAAAAAATTCTACGAAACAATCTTGTTGGATCATGATTGAATTTAGCCTTACTAATTTCACCACCAACTGGGTCTTATGCCAACTTAGAAAGAACGGTGATAATGGAGATAAGAGGAAGAGGCAGAGTGCTAGTTCTGAGGTGGTTTCGTCTGAAAAACGGTTCAAGGCTATTACATTCCAAGAGCAAGAATTCGATTCTAATGGGAGTGGGAGTTGCATTGTAGGTGCTGAAGAGGGAAATAAATTTTTCATTTGTAACGATCATCTGAGTGGGTTTGATTTGGTTGCCAATGCTGATGATGGGTTCCCTATGTTCCCTTCTAATTGGGTCTGCAATCAACTTGCTGAACAGAGCAATGAATTTTGGGCTTGCGATCACGATTTGACTACGTTTGATTTGGTTGCGAGTGCTGATGACCAATTCAGGGGTGACTTACTTGGAGAACAAGAAATTGGTCCTGATGGGGTCTGCACTGTATCTGCTGCATCAGGTGGTGAATTGCTAGGTTATCGGGATGAGTATGGTTTGATGGCCATTTCTGGTGAAAAGAACTCTGCCATCAGTGCTACTTCCGACGTGGATCTTGGATTTTCTGTTGATGAAGATGGTCTGTCTGTTGCTGATCTGTTATATGAAGTTCAGTTCTCAATGTCCATGGACGATTTGTTCTCTGATACTGCCTAAGGATTGAGAAACATTAGCATCGTTGATGATAATCATTTGCTTTTGCTGCACTTTCAATATTTTTATTTCTATCGTTCTTTGAATTTTCGTCTTCTTATGGACACTTGCTAGCTGCTACACAACTTTACCATATATTAATCATTAATCTACACATAGTACCATTATGATCAACTGTTTGGTCTTGATTTTTTTTTTTTCAGTTGTTAATCACACATTTGGTCGTTGAGATTGCTTGATTTCTGAATAGATTTGTCAGTATTGTTTGATTTCTTAATAGATTTGTCAGTACTGCTTGAATACTTGATGAATTATGCTATGGCATTAGTAATTTACTGTGATTGAGGTATCTTGAGGCTTACAGGCGTACAAGAGTCTTAAGTCATGGTTCTATTGAATATTGAGAAACTGCCATTTCTTTTTCTTTCTAATTTTTTATTTTTTTAATTTGTTAAATTATTATTTTAAATTATTTTTTATCATAGGCAAAATTATATTAAAATAATAAAAATAATGAAATAATATATTTATATTTTGAAATGTACTAATGTTATATACAAAAGTTTTAAGAAATATAGTTATTATGAAAAAAAAAAAATTCTATTGGATTAAAATAATAAATAATATATTGTATTTGAAAAATATTAATAGCTTTATAATATGCTAAATTAATTGAAATGATCGTCACAAGTAAAATTAATGCTAGTCTTAAAAAAAAGTAAAATAATGTCCTGCATTTATATTTTAAAAACTATTGTTATTTATTAAAATATTTTAATAATGTATTTGGGCGTAATTGTTAAATTTATAACATAGATGCACATGCTAGATTTTTATTTATCATGCTTACTCTACTAGTTAATGTGCGGGTGCGACAATCTAATAGCTAGTTAAAACTTGCTAAAATGTTTTTATTAATTATCACAACATAAGAATTAAACATAAATTTATATTTAAAACTCCAAGGTTAATGTCTGAGATATACTTTAAGTTTTATTTATTGGTTACACTCCAAGTTCTCTATTACTATTATTAATCACAATATTATGAACATATTTTTATACTCATAAACATCTTAAGTACATGCCATAAGGACAACATATCGAAGTTGTTGGCAGAATCTCTTCTTGGCGTTTGAAAACAAACATGAGATAGACGACTCCCAAAGCATTACTACTGTTGCTCCAATGCATTTGAGAAAAATTGAAAATGAGAGGGTGAGTATAAAATATTCATTGAATGAGTAAAGATATTAAAAAAACAAGAACAAATGCTATTTACTATTAATATATTCACATGAAAAGAAATTACATTAATAATAGTTGAAAACTTGTTGTATTTATCTAATATGCGTATCAATTTAATAATTAATGATGATTTAGTCAACACAATTTATAAAATAATTAAAAGAATGTTTATAAGAACTCATTTCATACATTCATTGAATACATATCCCGAAGATTATGCTGAATTGCTAACACATTGGACACATGATGATGCTGAGCAGTCCAAGTGTGTAGTATTTGTTGATCATTTGCATGATCAAACTCATAATTTTGGATTTTGACAAATAATTTTGATAATAATGATTTCAACTAAGTGTGTAGGGAATTATATACCAAACATATACACTTTTGGCATATAGTGGTATTTTGGGCTAAATTCGACCTCTGAAATTCAAAGAGCTTTTTGAAATCTTTAAAGCTTCATAATGAGAAAACGATCTTCTTCACATTTGAAATAGACATATCAAGCTTTCTGAATTGAGCTTATTTGTCAAAATCTGAGCTCTTTTTTGTATGCAAATCTTCAGTTAAAGTTAGCATATGCAGCTTTCATTTCAAGTTGCACAAGTCTTAGTATTTCAGCAATATCTTGAGCTACAGATGGTCAATTGAGATAATTCAAATTTTTATGGAAATATGAGACAATTATGTACAACTTTCATGAAGAAATTTTAGGCTGATTCGATCATCATCAGTCTCATTTATGAGCATCTCACGAGTCGGTCATGAGCTGTTTCCTTTTAATGTTCATTTAGAGCAAAGGAACAGTGCCGCTCTCGAGCGCTCCTCACGATCATGAGTAGCTCATGAGGGTAGTACTAATAGCACTAAATGGATATATTTGAATACAATGGCTATTGTTTTTCTCCTCACGAGCACTGTTCACCTGTGAGCGGCGTTTTGACAAAATAAAGTCCAAGATTGATTCAAAATCAATTATAGACATTGGAGACATGTTTGATACATCCAACAGCTATATTTTTTAGTGTTTCTCTATATAAACACTCATTAGAGTACAATTGAAAGGTTAAGAAACTTGTTTATCATTATTTCTTTCTTAAGCATTCAATTAAGCTCTCAAATTCTCAAAAATAATTCTTTGTTTGTATAACTCTTGTGAGAGTTGGTTATGTGTTAGAAATAGAATTTCTCTTAATCTTAAATCTTGGGATAGATTAGAAGGGAAGTGAGATTCGTTTCTAAAGGAATTAGTTTAAGTGTTATCCATTGAAACACTTAGGATTTGGTTTTTGAGTGAGCCTTGAAAACTCAAGTTGTAACGTTGTAAGAGTGAGCCATAAAACTCTTGTGTAATCTCAATCTTATGAATAAGATTGTGGGTGATTGAAAATCCTAAATTAGGAATTAGTTAGGTGGAGACGAAGGATTATTGTTAAATCCGAACTCCTTAAATCTTTATGTCCTTCATTCTTCCTTCTCAACTTCCATTTAATTCTTGCAAAGAATTCTTTTAATTTCTCATTTTTATTCGATAGTCCTATTCACCCCCCTTCTAGGACTCTTTTCAATTAGTATCAAAGCTTGGGTTCTAGGTACTTAATTGCTAAAATTCAAGATCATAAGGAGTGAATCTTTTTCTTTTCAATCCTTTGAACCATTATTTGATAGGAGTGATTTCATAAAGAATAAAGAAGTCTAATACTATGAATGCATAAAGCCTGGACATATTAGAAGTGAATGTCTAAGGCTTAAGCATAAAGGCAAAGGAAGAAAAGAAAGAGGAATAGCTTTCAAAGCCACTTGGGATAACTCTTTCGAATTAGAGATAGAGGATGAGCAACAAAAAGCTACCAATATTTGCTTCATGACTCTTAAACTCAAAAATGAGGTACCATCTACTTCTAACTCATCTTGTGATGATTATTGTGATTATAATGATGATGAGAGCACTATTGTGAGCGAACTCTTGCTTAAATGCAAAAGCTTACTTTATAAGAAGAAGCATTATAAACGTGAGGTAGCTAACTTGACTAAAGAATTTAAAGGTTTGAAGAATGATTTTGCTGAGCTTATTAAATCAAATGATAAACTTACTAGGGATTTAAAATCTTGTAATTCCTTGGTAGAGCAACTCAAGAAAGCAAATGATGAAAATCATAAGCTTTCTAATGAGGTAGTAGAGTTAAAAAATTCCATATCCAAATACCAAGAGGAAAAGTGAGTTTAAATAATTTACTTGACTCTCAAAAATTTCATAGGAATGCTCATGAAATTGGATATGCAAATGGAATGACCTCTTCCTCATCATCATCTTATATTAAATTTTTTAAAGCCTCGTGCAATTTCATTCCTTCTACTTCTAAATCAAATAAGACTCAAGCTTTTGAAACCAAAAGATTTTATGTGTTGAATAAGAAAGGAAAGTCTCATAAAATTCATCCTTTAGAAAGGTAGCAATTCCATTCCTGCTACGCAACTGTACCATATATTAATCATTAATCTACATATAGTACCATTATGATCAACTGTTTGGTCTTGATTTTTTTTTAATTGTTAATCACACATTTCGTCGTTGAGATTGTTTGATTTCTGAATAGATTTGTCAATATTATTTGATTTCTTAATAGATTTGTCTGTTATATGAAGTTCAGTTCTCAACGTCCATGGACGATTTGTTCTCTGATACTGCCTAAGTCATTTGCTTTTGCCGCACTTTCAGTATTTTTATTGCTATCATTCTTTGAATTTTCGTCTTCTTATGGACGCTTGCTAGCTACTACACAACTGTACCATATATCAATCATTGATCTATACTTAGTAACATTATGATCAATTGTTTGGTGGAGATTTTTTTTTAATTGTACACATTTCATTGTTGAGATTGTTTGATTTCTCAATAGATTTGTCGGTATTGTTTGATTTCTCAATAGATTTGTCATTATAGTTTGAATAGGTGATGAATTATGCTGTTGGATTAATCTAATAAACAATATATTGTATTTGAAATATATTAATAGCTTTATAATATGTCAAATTAATTGAAATAATAGTTATAAGTAAAATTAATGTTAGTCTTAAAAAAAAAAGTAAAACTAATGTCGCACATTTATAATTTAAATACTATTTTAATATATTAAAACATTTTAATAATATATATAGATGCAATTGTTAGATTTATAACATATATACGCATGCTAGATTTTTATTTATCACACCCACTTTACTAGTTGATGAGTGGGTGTGACTACTTGATAACTAGCTAAAACTTGCTAAAATGCTATTATAAATTCTCATAACATAAGAATTAAACATAAATTTGTATATACTACTACAAGGTTAAGGTTTGAGATAAACTTTAAGTTTTATTTATTGGTTACACTCGAAGTTCTCTTTTACTATTACTAATCACAACATTATGAACATATTTTTATACTTATAAACATTTTAAGTATGTGCCAGAAGGATAAAATATCGAAATTGTTGGCACAACCTCTTCTAGGCACTTGAAAACAAACAAGAGATAGACGACTTCCAAAAGATTACTGCTCATGCTCCATTGAATATGAGAAAAATTGAAAATGAGAGGGTGAGTATAAAATACTCAGTAAATGAGTAAATATATTAAAAAAACAAGAACAAATGCTATTTACTATTAATATATTCACATGAAAAGTAATTATATTAATAATAGCTGAAAAGTTGTTGTATTTATATAATATATGTATCAATTTAATAATAAATGACGATTTAGTCAACACAATTTCTAAAATAATTAAAATAATGTTTATGAGAACTCATTCCATACATTTATTAAATAAATATCTTGAAGATTATACTGAGTTGCTGACACATTGGACACATGATGATGCTGAGTAATCTGAGTGTATAGTATTGATGCTCATATGTGCACTTCAACAGTTGTTACGCATAGCTTTAGTTGGATAAATCTATAAATTTTTGTCACTAAATGTTTTAGCCACAAAAATAAGTTCTATAGTTTGTTGCAGCAAAAAATGGCGTAGCTAATCTGTTACTGTATCTGAATTTTGGTTCTGGGTAATTTTAGGGATGCAAAAATTAGTTTGTGTCAATGTGGACAAGGTGGTGGCTGATGGTAAAAGGGCTCCAGCAGTAGTAAAACCAGTGCAATAGAAGAAAGTGATAGTTAAGCCAAAGCCTGAGGAGTTGATTGTGATAAGTCCTGATACTGAGAAAGAAGTTGTAGAGAAGCAGGAGAAGAAGGCCATTGACAAAAAGAAAGTGGACCCTTACTTCAGTCCTCACCGCTCGAAGCAAGGTACATATGACTTTTATTTTCCATGTTTTATTGATCGTATGCCACAATGATTGGAGATGTTAGGCTCACTCTGATTTGTTATTTATTTGTCATTTGTAAATGTAGATTGCTTGTGGTCTAACAAACAAACCAAAAGAGGACGTTATTGATATTGATGCAGCAGATGCCAATAATGATTAGGCTGGTGTAGAATATGTTGAGGACATCTACAAGTTTTATAAGCTAGTTGAGGTGTAATAATTAAGTTCATTTTCCTCATTTTCTTTACTGTGTTATATGCACCTTGCATATTGCCTGGTTGTGGCAAATAATTGACCACATCTTTCCATTTTTCAAAGGAATTATATGCATACTTGTTCTCGATTTTCTTTTAATTGTATGTGAAGCTAATTAGGTGGCAGCTAACAAAATTACCTTTCTGAACTCTTTCACAATCAGTTGGGTAGCTATCTATCTATAAGAGGAATTAATAAATAAGAACAAATTAAGTTTTGAATTCTTTTAGACATTACTACTGCAAAAAACTTGGAATTGCAATGTAAAGTCTATAGCATAATGTCCCACATTTATGACTGCATGAGCAATTGATACATATTGTAAAATATTCCTTTTTTGAAAGAGCTTTAACTAAGACATGAAAAAATGAGAGATGATAATAATACCAAAAGAAAAAATGTCTGGGTCTAATACAATACAAGCTAGTTATATATATATATATATATATATATAATGGTTTGGTTTTTGATCCATATGAATTGAGAACGTATGGATTTGGATTAAAAACAAATAAAACAAAATACATACACGTATACATATAATTTTGGCACTTGTTTTTCCATTCATTTGCACTATGCAGGCATGCACTTTATCAGTGTTTTCTTTAAGCTCTCATTCTAAATAATCATATGCATTTACTTATTTATTTCTTGATGAGCTTTTGGATCCTGATAATCAAGCTCTCATTCTGATAATCATATGCATTAATTGTAATGCGTTTTTGTGCTTACGATTTTGGTTCTTGCACAAAGTCTATCTTTTTTTTGTTGTTTTGATCATCATGATTTAGTGATATACTAGTTAGTGGAGTGCCAGTGATATACTAGTTTTGGTTTTCGTAACTGAATACTATGGAGTTTTTAGCACTGTACATGGTTCATTTTGACAATGTTCTATTTGAAACCTTGATCCAATTCTGCTACTGTTTTAGAGCTTAATTGTGCTTTGTTATTGAACAAGACACTTGACAGTCCTAAATTCTCGATTTCACTAGCTGAAACCATCCCTTAATATACTTTACCTTCTTGTTTCTTGGAACTTAAATATCCAACTGTGCTCTGATAGAGCATATTGGCCCATTATTAGGTTGTTTGTTGGCACTTGGCAATATTATAAAATGTTTTGTTGTGTCATCCAATATGTATCGCAGTTTCATTGAAAGCAGTTTATTGTGCAGCAAAATCAAAGGGCACACGGACAAAAGCATTTCTTCGAGTCTTAAAGTATTCCACAGGTGGAGTTCTTGAGGTAATTTTACTTTTACTTTTTCACCACTAAAGCACACTTTTAGGAGTCGTCATGCCTAACATGATCCTTGGTTGGGTTTTATTAGAAAAGAAGGGACTTGTTATTTTTTTATTTATTTTTATAGAGCTGAAACTTTGGTGGGAACACATACGAATATAGCATTTTATTATCTTGTTTTGTTATTTGAGGGTAGATTACTGGTAATCTTGCATAGCCTATGTTTTATGTGTACCTGTTGTTAGCTGTACGATTTACGTTAGTAATATGGGTCTTAAAGCAGCCTATGTTAATTTTAGTTGTACTTCCTTATTAGTGGACATGTATCTCCTGATATTGCCATAGATTTTTTATTTGTTGTTTGTCTCCTGATTCAGGATTATAATCATAATATATAGCTGTATCTCTAATTTGTATGTTATACAGCACATAACTTTATGGATTAAACTAATCAACTTTGTATCTTACCATTAGAGGGGGGTGTTGCTTTTGGATTTAAAACACTTGAACAAGAAGGATTTGAAACACGGTTGTATGTATGCAGGGGAAAGCGTGTTGTTACAATGAAGCAGGTATCATGTTGGATCACATTGTTTTTAAAATGGACATAACAATCCATAGGGACATTTCCTTTAAAATGTATCAACTATGGGAGTGGAACAATAGTATATGCTTTATCTAACCATTTTTAATTGATTTTTTTCTCTCTTTTTTTTTCCCCAAAATTCCATGTCCCTTACTTATGGCCTACATTGTGGTTGTCATTACCATAAACTGTATTAAACAGTCATCAATAGCTTTATGGGAAATGTTAAAAAAGAAGATACATATTTCACGTATTTTAGATTTTACATGTATGTGCATTAATTATTTAATTATTTCTTAATGATGGAGTATAATATATTTTGGGGGAATAAGTTGTCATTCAATTTCTTTTTATTTGTGCATGCATGATGTCATTCAATTCAACCCTTGTTTTATATATATATATATATTTAATAATTGATTTTTAGGAGGGTCATAGTAAATTTAGTAAATAATATAAGAAAAAATTATATATGTCACTTTCTAAATTTCTAAATATTAAAATTGATAATTAATAAAAATTATAATAATTTAGTCTATATATATATATATATAGTGGAATGATATACTTATAATTAAACTAAAATCTTATAATTTTTATTAATATTAGTGTGTCATCTAGAAGTACCACATTTCCTTTGATTTTGTTATTTATCTTCTTTTTTTTTTTTTTTAAAGTTTGAGGAAGAGTTGAACAACCGACATGCAGATAGAGATGAAAATTTGCTGTTAAAAGAGCCATACTAATGCTGAGGTGAATTGCTAAATATTGTTATAATGTTTTTGTTGTTTGTTTCTTTTATTCATTTCACTACTTGGATAAAACTCAATTTTTTTTACCTTTATGTGTTTGGTTAAAATGATTGAATTTTTTTTGGGCAAAAATAAAATGAATGCAAAGAGTATTTGTGATTTTCTTTACTTGGGGTTCCTGCAGTACCCTGCTCTTAATTCAAGTCACAAAAAGTCAGAAACATCATGCTCATGTGCATTTTAATCCAATAACACTTGTTGTTTGCTGTGAATACTGTAGTTTGTATAGTTTCTGTGCTTTCTTCAGTTAATTGATGAAATAACTATTGAATTCTTTCTAGGAGTGCAAGGCAACATCTTGGAAACATGATTCCTGAGGCAGCCATGGAACAATATATCAATCTCATTTTTAAAAGCATTCTTGGATGGACGAAAGGCCATTTAGTTAAATGTTACTAAATATTTAGTATATCTTATTAATCTTGTATTTACTTTAGTTCAATGTTAACTTTGATGTATGGACTCATGCTTTGTAAAATTATAATTTTTATACAATTATATTTTTTACAAAAATTTAGTTGTGGATTGTTAATATTATTAAATAATATTTTATTGAAATTTATTTAAACAAATTGTCCCTTAGCAAATTATAAATATTTTAAAAAAAAATTTGAAATTAAACAACGAATGAAAAATCTTTTCTCAATTTAGAAATGAATTACAAAATTTGTTTATAAATTAGAAACGGATTATACAAATCCGTTTCTAAATTAGAAAAAGTATAAATTTTGTTGTGCTCTTGAAATTAAAAACAAAATACAGTATTCCGTTTCTAATTTAGAAACAAAACACAACATTACGTTTCTAAATTAGAAATGGAAATATTTCGTTACAATTCCGTTTCTAATTAGAAATGGAATTTTAAATTGCGTTGATAATATGAATTACAACGAGCGATATACCAACAGCCGAAATCCATTTCTAAATCCGTTTGTAAAGTAATTAGAAACAGATTTTTTGATATTAGAAACAAAAATTTTCTGTTTTTAAATTGTTATTTTCTTGTAGTATAAGTCTTTTAAAACTAATAAGTTTTTCTTATAGAAAAAATTGATGATTTTTATTTATAATAGGAAGAAAAATGTTTTTTATTATTTATTTTCAATGTGGGATTTAAATGTTTTTAGTTTCACATTTGTATTTTGTTAATTAGCCAAAATATAATTATTGTAGCTAAAATTTTAAAAAACTAGTTGCAATTTATTCTTACGGCTAGTCATGAATTTTAGACATCAATCTTTTTGTGTTGTGGCTAATATTGTCTATTAGCCACGAGATTTTGATGTGGGAAAAGATTTTATTGAGAGAATTAGATTCAACAGTTTTTTTTATTGATGATCAATTAAAGAATAAGATGATGGGTTGTAATAAAGGTTGAGGGAGGAAGAAATGCAACTTCATTTTATTTATTATTTTTGTGATGGTAACTTGCATGGCTGCCGCCTCTCCTTTTCTCCATCTTCAAACCCATGTCCACAAATTTCTTCCAACTCCTTCAAGACTTGTTCTTATCAAATTAACACTGTAATCCTTATCGACATAAAAATATAGACTTATAAGGTTAGTGAAGAGTCCTAGAGGGGGGAGGGGTGAATATGACTATCAAACAATAATAAGAAATTAAAAAGATTTGAATAAGAATTAAAAGAAATGTTGAGAAGGAATAATGATGAACACAAAAATTTAAGGAGAACAATCTTACGTCTCCACCTAACTTATTCCCAAGTTAGGATTTTGAATCACCACAATCTATTTTCTTAGATTGATTTTTACAACTTGAGTTTTAGCCTCAAGTCAAACCTTACAATTTGAGTTTTCAAGGCTCACTCAAAAACCAATTCACAAGTGTTTTTAAAGTTCACACCAAAACCGAATTTCCAAGTGTATAAATGGCTAAACACTTAAACCAATTCCTTTAAAATAGAATCTGACTTCCCATTTCCTTAACCCCAGAAAATAGGAGAATAAGAATTTCTATTCTAATACTCATTAACTCTCACAAGAGTAAATAACTATGAAATGAATTTTTAAGAGTTTAGAGAGCTTAATTGAATGTTAGAAGTTTAATAATGAATAAACAAGTTTTTTTTTTACCAAAATAACCTTCAGAGGTTATATTTATACTTGAGCAATTCATTTATAGTTGTTGGAAGCAATAATTTCATTCATAACAAAATCAAAGTCCATTTGAGTGTAATTTGGATTTTTGAGCTGTAATTTGCCAGGTCTCGGTTAAGACTTCATCAGTCCGGACGAGCATTGAATAGCCATTACGAGCCGTTGTATTTGAATTTTTTCATTGGTCCTAGTCGGGCTACTATGTCCTAAGCACGGTCCCGGTCCAAACATTAGATCGGGATTAGTTTTGCTAAAAATTGAATTTTTACTTGAAGTTGGTGTGCCTTTGTCTCGGTCAAGACTACCCTAGTCTCAATCTGGACCACCCTGGTCCTGGTCTAGACCATGACAGGATTTGCACCTGTGTTGTGTCCGATCGAGATAGTGCTCGTGATGTCTTTTCGAGATGATTCTTCTTTGATAGTTCATCATTATTTTGACTTCCAAATTATTCCAAACTTATACACACTTGGAGCAAACATATTAGTTGCTGAAAATTAAGTTTGTTAAGATCAAAATCAAAATTGATAACTTGCTAAGGTCAACAATCTCCCTTTTTGATTTTGACAAACTTATTTTGAGTTTGATAAAAAATATTACAGAGTGAAGTGTGCGATAGATTACAATTATGATAATAACGATGATATCAATTAAAATTAAATATATTTATTTATTTCTCCCCCTATGAACATAGACATGATAAAAAATATAAATTTATAATTTATTCTTCATGACAAAAATATAATATATATCATGAGAGAATTATGGCCTAGCATAACAAATGTGTTAAAAACATAAAAAAAAATGTTAGGCATTATGCAATAAATAATTTCAAACATATATGTATATAGTGCTATTAAAATGCATCATAAAATTAGTACATATAGTACTTACGTTGAAGCTTAATAAATTAAACTATCATATGATCATATAGAGCTTAGCTAGCTAATTATACATGATCATGTGGCACTTAGCATATTACAAACATAAACACTAAGCATAACTATCGTATAGCTTCTTCTCACCCTTTATCAAAAATAAAAAGAAAAGAGAGATATATAAATGGAAAAGAACCTAAAGGAATAAAAATCCTAGAGGAATTAAAAGATCAAGAATCAAAACAATAAAAAACAAAGATGCACTAAAACTTTATTAATATTATCGCATACATAAACAAAGTAAGTAAAGCAAGCCTAGCCACACTTACTATGTATGCATATACAAAATTATGTAAAAGTAATATTCAAAAAATTTTCTCTCCCCTTATTTTAAATAATACAAATGGAATAAGAAAAAAGAAAAAATTTGATATTAAGGATACACTATCACAAAGTTATAAACATAAACACATTCTTTGTCAAAAATACTTATGCACAAAATTAACTAAACACTTATGCAAACTCAAATTACTTCTCCCCCCCTTTTGTCAAACATCTAAAAGAATGAACACTAGAGAAATTTGAAAATAAAGCTTTCATTTAATAAAGAAAAGTCATATAGCATATAGATAAAATACTGAAAATAAACTCAAAATAAACTTAACATAAATTGATAAAAAATGAGCCAAAAAACAAAATAAACAGATACTAAAAATAAAACAAATAGAGCCATACCATCAATGGAGTAGGTAATGAAGCAATGAACATAGCAAATTGCTTTGGATTTGATGTATGAGGCTTTAGTATGTCTGACGAAGAATTAAAGAGCATTTGGAGCTTTTATTTCATCTTAAAAAAAAAAAGAAGCCAGCTAATAAAGGTTAACTTGAATGTGTCCCTTATAGGAAAAACCAAAAAGAATATCAAACTCTTGATGTGTCATGAAGAGATCTCTTCCTCCCAATTTGAATCTCATGGAGAAGTAGGGATTAACATCATCATACTTGACGGAATGAAGAGTATATGATGAAAGAAATTCAATAATGAGAGAAAGATAAGATGGAAAGGTTGAGAAAGAAAAATCATATATCCCACCATTTAGAAGAAGATCATTGACTTCATTATAGCAACCAATTGCTTTGAGAGTAGGTTGATCCATGAATCTTGAAGGAATAAAGACTCTGTTTTGGAATTGTGATACTCTCTTCTTGAAATCTTAAAAAGAATATGAGAATGGAGAGTGTGTTCTTTTGGGTTTATCCATCTTTGAAGGAGGATCTTGAGAAAAAGAAGGAACCTTGTTTGGTTTCTTATGAGCCATGGAGAGAGAGGAGAAAAATATAAGAGGAAAAATGTAGAGAAAGGGAATATTGTAGAAATAGGATGGTATTTGTAGGCAAGAGATTAGGGTTTGAAATAGTTCAAAATTGAATTTGAATTGAATAGGAACCTAAGAAATTATTCCTGACTATGATTGGGAAGTCAATGAGGTGATAAGATTTGGAATCCTAATCCTATTAGGATCAATGTCTCGGTTAGGACATGCTCCCATCCCAGTCGGGACATGATGTCTTGAGTGATATCCTAATCGGGATATTGTTCGGGATCAGTTATGTGTAAAGACACCAAATTGACAGAATAATGTCCTAATCGGGACATGATCTAATCCCGGTCGAGACTGAGTCCTAGACAATAAAAGATTGTAAATTCTTTGCAAGTAAGTCCAAAATATTTTACAATTAAGTCCTTGCAGATTAATTGTATTTTATTTTCAATTAATTAAGAGATATTTTGAAGGATTAAATGAGTTATATGAAATGAACTGTTTTAAGGAAGGATATATTTTGTTAAAAATTAAAATAATTAATTGAAAAAATAAAAGTTTCATTAATCAATTATTAATTTTGTAAAATAGGAAGAATAAAAATAAAAAAATGATTTTGTAAAATATTTTAAAAAATAAAGAAGATTAAATTTAAAATAATCAATGTAATTCAAATAAACACTACATGATTTCACATAAGGAAAATGAAGGCAATTAATAAAATACAAAAAAAATATACTAGTGATAAAGTTTTATACCATAGTCCAACAATTATTGTTTTCGCCATAAGACTTGTGAACAATAAAGACTTGCTATAATATATTTAGCTTCAGCAGTGGACAAGGCAACCGAAACTTGTTTCCTACTAAACTAAGAAACTAAACACTATCCTAAAATTTGAAAAGTTTTGAAAGTACTCGTTCTATCTGGTAAGCTACCGATAAAGTTTGCATCTATATAGCTAATTAAGTCAAAGGAGGAACTCCTAGGGTACCAAAGTCCTAAATGCATTATTCCATAAATATATTTAAAAATCCTTTTGATAGCATTCAAATGAGACTCCTTAGGACTAGACTAAAACCTAGCATATAAGCAAATAGCAAACATAATATTGGGTCTACTAGTAGTTAAATAAAAAAAGGATCTGATCATACCTCTAAATCGCTTTTCATCAGCAGGTTTGCCATTCTCATCCTTGTTAAGTTTGGTTGTGGTGCTCGTTGGAGTTTTGCTTGTCTAAGCTCCATCCATGCCAAACTTTTTGAGAATGTCTCTTGCATATTTTGTTTGATTGATGAAAATCTCATCTTTACATTGCTTGACTTGAAGTCCAAGAAAGAACTTGAGTTCTCCCATTATACTTATCTTAAATTATCCTTGCATTAACTTAGAGAATTCCTCACACAAGCAATGGTTAGTAGCACAAAAAATAATGTCATTAACATATATTTTCATAATAAGTAAATCATGTTTGGATTTTTTTATGAAAATATTTATGTTAACTTATCCTTTAAAGAAACCTTTATATAATAGGAAGTTACTCAATCTTTCATACCAAGCTCTTAGAGCTTGTTTCAATCCATATAATGATTTGGACAATTTATAAACATGATTTGGAGAATTAAATTTTTCAAAACCCAGAGGTTGCTCAACATATATCTCACTTTCAATAAAACCATTTAAAAATGCACTTTTAACATCCATTTGATAAAGTTTAAAATCCAAGTATGATGCAAATGAAAGTAGCAATCTAAAAGCTTCTAACCTTGTAACAGGAGCAAAGGTTTCATTATAATCAATGTCTTCCTCTTGATTATAACCTTTAGCTACTAGTCTAGCTTTGTTCCTAGTTACGACATGTTCATTCATCTTATTTCTAAACACCCATTTGGTGCCTATAATAGGATGATGTTTCTCTTAAATTGATTTAACCCCTCTTGCATAGTAAGAACCCAAAATTCATTACTCAATGCATCATCAACATTTTTGGGCTTAATTTGAGAAACGAAAGTTAAATTTACAATAGACATGAGTTTAGATCTAGTAGTTACCCTTTTTATAGTATCATCTATAATAAGGTCTTAAGGATGAGCTTTCTTAAATTGCCAGTCCTTTGGAAGTTCATCCGTTAAGGTAGGTTGAGATATATCTTCATTATCCTCCTTGCTTTGACCTTCAAGATCTAAAGGCTTACTAGTATTTTCTTCCTGAGTGATCACATCCATATGCTCATCCATAAAATCATCAATACTACAAACATCCTTTCTAGGATTAAGTGAGTTTGATTCATCAAATACAACATGGATTGACTCTTTAACTAGTAGAGTTCTTTTATTAAAAACTCTATATGCTTTACTAGAAATAGAATGGCCTAGGAAATACAACATGATCATATCCACTTGCATCCAAATACTCTTAGATATGAGATTTTAGGTTTTCTATTTTTTTATAAGTCATAAGAAGTTTTATTTAAAATTGGTCTTTTGAAATCTTTATTTGAAATATATCAAGATGTGTTAACAACTTTCACCTAAAAGTATAGAGGTAAATTTTATTCATCAAGCATTGTTCTAGCTATTTCCATAAGAGTTCTAATTTTTCTTTCAACTACCCCATTTTGTTAAGGGGTTTTAGGAGAAGACAACATATGTGAAATACCATTTTCATTGTAATAGGTTTTGAAAAATTCATTTTCAAATTTATTTCCATGATCACTTCTAATAGAAGAAATATAATTTTTTTTTTATTTTTGAACTCTTTTTGCAAAATTTTCAAAGGCTTTAAATGCATCATTCTTATGAGTAAGGAAACACACCTAAGTAAATCTAGAGTAGTCATTAACCAATACATATGCATAGTGCATTCCATCGAGACTAGCAACTCTAGTTGGTCTAAATAAATCTATATGTATAAGTTTAAGTGGTTTAGAAGTAGACACTACATTTTTTTAGCTTAAATGAGGACTTGGATTGTTTCCCTTTTAACAAGCATCACAAGGTTTATCCTTGGAGAATTCAAGTTTAGTAACCCAATCATAAGTTCATGTTTATAAATATCATTCAAAAGCTCAAAATTTGCATGTCCTAACCTTTTATGCCATGTCTATGTGTCATGGGAAATAAACATTAAGCATTTGATACCTTTGTTATCAATCTTGTTCAAATCAATAACATAAACATTGTCGTCTTTTCAATTACTAAAAATTACTTTATCTTCATCAAGACTACTAAAAAAGTAATTTCTAGGATAGAAAGTCACCTTATTTCCTATATCACATAATTGACTTATACTAAGCAAATTATGTTTAAGACCATCAACAACCAATACATGATGTAAAGGCTTGTCTGAATTACTCCTTGTCTCCTGTCATGTGCCTTGAACATCCATTATCAAGATACCACTTGCTTTTCATTCTTTTGGATTTCAAGCACACCTCTTTTTTTTATCTTCAAGTGCTAAGAAGCAAAGACTGGCCACTTTTTATTGTTCCTCTTCCTCTTCAGATTCAAAGGAATCATCCCAATTAGCTTTAAAGGCCTTCTTCCAATCCTTTGTTCCTTTGTTCTTGAATTTGAGTTTAGGGCACTCACTTCTGATGTGTCCTAATTTCTTATATTTATAGCAATTAACCTTTTTTGTTCTCTTCTTGCCATTTCCTTTGAACTTGATGTTGTAGTCCCTTGTTCTTGAGAAATTTTTCTTTCTAAGAAACTTCTTGAAGTTCCTAGTAAGCATGGCAATATCACCATGTTCATCACTATAATCTTTAATATTTTCATATTCACTTTCTTCTTGTGAAACCTTTAGGTGCTATGTTCTTTTTCTTTTCTTCCTTCTCTTCTTGCTCTTCACCTCTTTGCTTAATTATAAGCTCATATATCAAGAGCTTACTAATAAGCACATTGGTTGAGAGCGTAGAGAGGTCCTGAGCTTCCTTAATTGAAGTAACTCAAGATTTCCAATCCTTCATAGATAAGATTATTATAATCTTATTAATCACTTATTCTTTGGAAAAATGTTTTCCAAGCTTCTTGAGGGTTATGAGGAGAGCTTTGAGATGGTTTGTCATCTCTGTGATTGATTCTTGAGGCTTTATTTTTAAGAGTTTATATTCATGCATATGAAGTTGAACCTTTTTGCTTCTTACTTGTACATTGCCTTTGTAATGGTTCTCCAAGGTCTCCAACATTTCCTTGGCTGAAATGTAATGTTGAAACTTGCCTCCTTCTTCTCTTGTCATGGAAGAGAGTAGAGTGATCATAACTTCCTTATTTTTTTTAGTTTTCTTCCTTTTAATAATTGCTCCAATCACTTCTTCAAAGAGTAGTTTGTACATCATCAATAATAGTTTTTAGAGGTTGTCAACCTTCGAGAACAACTTCCCAAAGTCTAATGGCATCATAATCGAAATATAGTTCCATTTTAAATTTCCAATGAGGATAATCACTGCCATCAAATAATGGTCTAATTGAAGATATATTTTGAGATTCAATCCCTATGATCTTGTATTCTAGCAATTAAGTTCTTAGAATACAAGCTCTAATACTAATTGAAAGAGTCTTAGAGGGGGCGATAAATTTTCACTTATAACGATCATCTGAGTGGGTTTGATTTGGTTGCCAATGCTGATGATAGGTTCCCTATGTTCCCTTCTAATTGGGTCTACAATCAACTTGCTGAACAGGGTAATGAATTTTGGGCTTACGATCATGATTTGACTACATTTGATTTAGTTTCGAGTGCTGATGACCAATTCAGGGGTGACATACTTGGAGAACAAGAAATTGGTTATGATGGCGTCTACATTGTATCTGCTGCATCAGGTGGCGAATTGCTAGGTTATCGGGATGAGTATGGTTTGATGGCCAATTTGTGAAAATGGTATTCTGGTTATTTTTTTTATTATTCGATACTATTATTGAATACAAGTTTCTGTATTTATAATAGATACAAGGCTACTAATTATGGAAAGAAACATCTATATATATGAGTCTAGGCTGAGATAATGGTGATACATGATTTTAGGGACTGATTGACTAAAATTAGAATGAATCCTAATTGACAGCTCATGCCAACACTCCCCCTCAAGTTGGTGCATGGATGTCTTCGATGCCCAACTTGTTTAGAGAACTATAAAATACCTTACTTGAAACAGCTTTTGTAAGGATATCTGTCAGCTACACTTTTGATCTTATGAATGGGAATTGAACTATCTTTGCCTCAAGCTTTTCTTTGATAAAATGTCAGTCTACTTCAACATGTTTGGTCCTATCATGTTGGACTGGATTTTGTGCAATTTCTATAGCTGCTTTATTGTCATAAAATAATCTTATAGTTGATACAAATGAGTGACTAATTTCTTTTAACAGTTCCCTTAACCAAAGAAGTTCACAAAGTCCTTTAGCCATGCCACGAAATTTAGCCTCTGCAATAGATAATGCAACCACCTTTTGCTTCTTACTTCTCCAAGTGACCAAGTTACTCCAACAAATGTGAAATTACCAGATGTGGATATTCTATCTGTGATGCTGCCGATCCAATATGCATCAGTGTAACCATAAATATCCAAGTGATTATGCTTCCTAAACATGAGCCCTCTCCCTGGAGATGATTTTAAATATCAAAGAATCCAAACTATAGATTCCATGTGTTCTTCACTTGGATTATTCATAAACTGACTTACTAAACTCATAGCATAAGCAATGTCCAGCCTTGTGTGTGATAGATAAATCAATTTCCCTACAAGACACTGGTATCTTTCTTTGTTGGTAGGTATCTGGTCTAGGTATTCTCCTAACTTGTGATTTTGGACTATTGGTGTGTCTGCAGGTTTGCAGTCAAGTATCCCTGTTTCAGCTAACAGGTTAAGAATATATTTTCTTTGTGAGAGAAATATTCCCTGACTTGATCGAGCCACTTCAATTTCCAAAAAAAAATTTAGGGCCTCCAAGATCTTTCATCTCGAATTCTCTTGCTAAATGTTCTTGGAGGCTTGCAATTTCTGCATCATCATTTCCTGTGATTATCATATCATCGGCATAGATCAAGAGAGCAGTTACCAACTCTCCTCGATGCTTTAAGAATAAGGTATGATCTGAATTGCTTTGCTTAAAATCACATCTCTTCATAGCCAAAGTAAATAATCTAAACCAAGCCTTTGGTGACTATTTTATATTGTATAACTCTCTCTGTAACCTACATACCACATTTTAAGAAGCAACAAAGCCTAGTGGAACATCCATGTATACTTCTTCCTCAAGGTTCCCATGAAGGGACACATTTTTCACATCAAATTGATGAAGTGACCAGTCCAAGTTTACAGCGATTGACAATAGTACCCTGACTGTGTTTAATTTTGCCACTAGTGAAAATGTTTCTTGATAATTTATGCCATATGATTGCATGTACCCTTTTGCAATGAGTCTCGCCTTGTACCTATCAATTGTACCATCAACCTTGTATTTGATTGAGAAAGCCCATTTGCATCCTACCATTTTCTTCCCTTCAGGTAGAGGAACGAGTTTCCAAGTATTGTTCTTCTCTAGAGCTGTCATTTCTTCATGGATTACTTGGGTCCATTTGGGCTCATTCAAAGCTTCTTGCACTGTATTTGGAATGTGCTCAGAGGAAAGCTAATGCACAAAGGTCTTTAGAGGTTGTGATAGTCTTTTAGTACTAACATTATTAGCAATTGGATACTTACTTCTCCCCTCTTTATGATTTGATGAATATTGACTTGGTAGCTTGCCATGATTATACCTGAAAGGTAAGTTGTATCCAACAAAAGTATCTTCAATATTATTACAAGAGGGACTTGAACATTGTACCTGATCAAGATTATTCTCAGGAGGCTAGTCGGTTGGTACTAAATCAAGAAGAGGCTGCTCATGTTCTTGCCCATTCTCTTTTTCATCACTTTTTCCATTTTGCGTTGCCGAAGGCATGTCTTTAGTTGTAGACAATTCTACACTGTCAATTCTAACCATCTCCATATTTTCTTGAAAACATGGCCAATTTTCCCAACTATTCTTATTCTGTTCTTCATCAGTCATCTCCCTCTGAGGAGAAGAATTGGAACTTGGCACTGAAAAAAATATTCTATTTCAAGGAAAGTGACATCCATGGTGACATAAAGACTCCTGGTGGTAGGATCGTAACATCGGTAGCCCTTCTTATGTGTGGCATAGCCTAAGAAGATGTAGTGAACTACACATGGATCAAGTTTTGTTCTCTGATTTCTGTGGAAATGAACATATGCTACACATTCGAATATTTTTGGAGACAACATGAGAACCGAAGGAAGTGGCACATGATGTGCAAGAGCTTGTAATAGGGTCTTGAAATTTAATAATCTAGAAGGCATTTGATTCAATAAGTAAACAACAGTCGTAACTGCATCTGTCTAATACCATCGAGGTGCATTCACTGCAATTAAGATAGCCCGAGTGGTCTCTAGAATATGTCTATTATTCCTTTCCATGACACCATTTTATTGTGGTGTCTGGGAACACGTTGTCTTATGGTATATCCCAGGTGTTCGAAAATAGTCTTGCATTTCCTTGTTGTCAAATGCTCCTTTATTATTTGAGCAAAAGATCTAAAGTTTGGCAGAAAATTGAATCTGTATCATAGCATGAAAAACTTGAAAAATTCATGTTACCTCATTTTTATTTTTCATCAAGTATAGCCAAGTCACACATGTACAATCATCCACAAAAATCACAAACCATCTAATGCCTGAAGAAATTGAGATAGGGGTTGGTCCCCAAACATCAGAATGGATTAACATAAATAATGTCTCACATCTTTTTGAATTTATTGGATAAGAAACTTGATGACTTTTAGCTAAAATGCAATTTTTACATTTTAAAATTGTATCATTTAAGTTGGAGAACAAACTTGGAAACAAGTGTCTTATGTAGGGAAACGATGGGTGTCCTAATCTATGATGCCATAACCAAACTTCCCTTTCTTTATCACCATTTCGACCAACATTATTTGCCCAACCAATACTGAAGTCATCCATGTAGTAAAGCCCTTCTCGTTTAGTACCACAACCAATAATCTCCTTTGTGAGAATATCCTAAAACAAGCAAAATTTAGGATAGATTAGTGCACAACAGTTCAATTCTTCGGTAGCTTGTCCTACCGATAATAATTTATTTGAAAGAGTATGAACAAGTAGAGTATTTGATAAAGAAAGAGCATACGAGAAGGCCACTCTTCCAGCCCCTGTAACTGGATATTGGAGAGCATTTGCATTAGTAATATGTGTTCGCCTGGGTTGAGTTGTTTCAGTAAAATCTTATGAATCAAAAGTGATGTGATCAGTTGCCCCTGAATCAATAATCCATCTCAGATTACAAGATTCATTATAAGCTAAAGAACAATTTACTGCAGCTAGTAAAGATATATTTTGAGATATAAGAGAGAGGTGAGGTTCATTTAGGGTATTGCTTTTAGCATTAACAAGTGCAACACATCCGCCATCACGCTTTTTCTTTTCCTTGAGTTCATGCCACCAGTCCGGATATCCATGAAGCTTGAAACATGTGTCTTTAGTGTGTTTCATATTCCCACAGTATGTGTAGCCTCCTTCGTCAGCCTCCTTCATCAGCTCGGTTCTTTGGCTTCATTGAATTGCTTGATATTACCTGAAGTGAAGGTTGTTGTTGTGATTTCGGTCCTCCTTTTGATATAATTACCATGCTGGATATGGTCTCTTTTTTTGATAACATTACCATTTATCTCAGGTCTTCCTGACGAACATGGGCATCAGCTTGTTCAATTGTTGGAAAAGGTTGGAGTTGAAGTACATCAGCTCGAATCTTATCCAAACGATCATCAAGTCCATCCATAAATGTACAAACCTTGTCTTCTTGAATTATAGAGTTATATTTCTGTATATCAGCTTCAAACCGCATAGGATTTGGATGTCGAAAATCAATTTCTCTCCAAAGGCCTTGAAGAGTGTTGTAATATGTCTCAATTGGTCCCCCATCTTGTTTGAGTTGTGTCACTTTTCTCTTGAGATTGTAGACTTATGAGGTGTCAGTGCCGTCAGAATATGTTGTTGCAATAGCATCCCATATTGCCTTTGCCGTTGGAAATCTAATATAGCTTCCAATTAGTTTTGGATCCATAGAATTAATTAGCCATCCCTTTACCACCGCATTTTCAGTCCACCTTTTTCTGAAATTTGGGTTTGTTTCTGATGGTTGTGGAAGATAAGGTCTATATTTTCCTAGATGGGTTAGATGACTGACTAGTCAAAGTTCAAAGTGATATAATGTAAATACGATAATTTCCTACTATCGAGCAAGCCTATACTTAGGTCTAAAGAGAGGATATTCGACAAGCTATTATGTTGAGTGGTACATACACCATATCAAGTGCTATAGTGATCTCTATATAGTACAAGACTTAATCTTTAAAATAATATTATGATTACTAAAATTCTTTTAGCAATTTTTTTATTAAAGAATTATTACCACTGTAATTGCTCAAATCATCTAATTCCACCGAATTATAAAGCAAGGCTACAAAAATAAATATAAAGAATTAATTATTTGTAAATATATCATTGTAACTTATTTTATTATTTTCTTTTTCTTATGTCACTTATAATCGATCAAGCAAAACTTCTATGAAATTATTTTATTAAGAAGAAATTATTTTCTATTCTAAAAACATCAATTCCAAAAATGTAGACACTCACTAGCTAGTTTTGTAACATACATATACGTGTTATATTTTAATTACATGAACATAAACTTGCAAAATATGTACTACTCATCTAGGTAACAATTGAATGTAAAGTACATGGAAAAAATAATATAGCATCTTCTTACAAACCATGTGCATTATAAAGCATGATTGAAATATCCAAGTTAAAAATTGAAGAGTCTATTACAAAGCATGTATAGCATCTTCTTATAAATAAAGCCACTTTATGAACCATTTCGTTTAATTAAAAACACTATAGAGTTAATTGTCATTAAAATAATAATTCCACTCAACAAGAGTAATATTTTTAAAGTTGTAATTAGATTATAATAGCTGTATAGGTCCCTTTTATTGCAATTTGAGCAGTAATTTCTATATTTCTATCAAAAAAAATATCAATATCAATATTAATTTAGATTTTTATTTTTATTTATAAATGATTTCGTAATGTAATTACCAAAAATTATATAAACAACTTGTTTAATAATTAATTAAAAAACTTTAATTAATAAGATTGTGGTAAAGAATAGAAAATTTGAAAATTTATAATAATAGAAAAAAAGGAGAAATAAATTAAGAAGACATTTATAATTTTTAAGCAAAAAAAAAGTTTAACTAAAAAAAAGAATGGCTTGTATATATATATATATATATATATATTTTCCTTCAGTATATCAGAAGTGTCAAATTAAGTTAGCAATTCATATAATGAATCGAAATGTAACAAAATATAGTTGTAAATAATTTTATAGTACCTAAAAGGAAAATATGTAAATGCTTTTTATTATTAATAATTAAATAAAAATTACTTTAAAATGCAGATATAAAATAAAAATAAAAATAAAAATAAAAATAAAAATAAAAATAAAAATAAAAATAATAATAATAATAATAATTATTATTATAAAATAAAAATTAAGTATAATAAAGATTATATAATAATATTAAAAATAAATTATAAGTTTATTACTAAACCGACTTTTGTGCATAGAGAGAGAAAGAGAGCGCGTCAGAGTGAACAGAAAACTTTAATTTTCCATCCAAACAGATAACTTTCCCGCGCTCTGTTTGGCTCCTCCTTCACTTTGCATCCTCTTCACTTCTTATCCATCGATTGAAACCCAAAACCTAATCCAAAACCCTAATTCTGATTGCTGATTTCTGATTTCCGAAACCAATACCCTAATTCTGATTTCTGATATCCATCCAAACACAATATAGAGAGATAATTTTCTCGTTCATGAATTTGATAGAAGATATCCAAATTCCTAATCAAAAATTGCAGATGGGTTCAATTCATGAAGTTTGGGACTCAATTCCTATGGGCTGTAGGTTTTATCCAACTGATGAAGAGTTAGTTGCAGACTATCTCTTCAAGAAACTCAACGGTGGACTCTCTCCTGTGCAGAAGCTGATCGTTCCTGATTGCGATTTGTACGGCAGCAGAGAACCATGGGAATTATGGGATCAATTCAGCGGTAATAGGTTGTTAACAAAGGGTGATCTTTACTTTTTCACCGAATTGAAGAAGAAGAAGGCGACGGCTTCAAATTTCTTACGAAGCATCGGCTCGGGTAAGTGGCATGGTGAGGATACTGGTACCTCTGTCAAAACTAAAGTAATAAGTATGGTTGATGGAGATGGTGCTAAAGAGATGGTGGTAAAAGCCAAAAAGAAAAGGTTTAATTATAGAGAAAAAAATTCTACGAAACAATCTTGTTGGATCATGATTGAATTTAGCCTTACTAATTTCACCACCAACTGGGTCTTATGCCAACTTAGAAAGAACGGTGATAATGGAGATAAGAGGAAGAGGCAGAGTGCTAGTTCTGAGGTGGTTTCGTCTGAAAAACGGTTCAAGGCTATTACATTCCAAGAGCAAGAATTCGATTCTAATGGGAGTGGGAGTTGCATTGTAGGTGCTGAAGAGGGAAATAAATTTTTCATTTGTAACGATCATCTGAGTGGGTTTGATTTGGTTGCCAATGCTGATGATGGGTTCCCTATGTTCCCTTCTAATTGGGTCTGCAATCAACTTGCTGAACAGAGCAATGAATTTTGGGCTTGCGATCACGATTTGACTACGTTTGATTTGGTTGCGAGTGCTGATGACCAATTCAGGGGTGACTTACTTGGAGAACAAGAAATTGGTCCTGATGGGGTCTGCACTGTATCTGCTGCATCAGGTGGTGAATTGCTAGGTTATCGGGATGAGTATGGTTTGATGGCCATTTCTGGTGAAAAGAACTCTGCCATCAGTGCTACTTCCGACGTGGATCTTGGATTTTCTGTTGATGAAGATGGTCTGTCTGTTGCTGATCTGTTATATGAAGTTCAGTTCTCAATGTCCATGGACGATTTGTTCTCTGATACTGCCTAAGGATTGAGAAACATTAGCATCGTTGATGATAATCATTTGCTTTTGCTGCACTTTCAATATTTTTATTTCTATCGTTCTTTGAATTTTCGTCTTCTTATGGACACTTGCTAGCTGCTACACAACTTTACCATATATTAATCATTAATCTACACATAGTACCATTATGATCAACTGTTTGGTCTTGATTTTTTTTTTTTCAGTTGTTAATCACACATTTGGTCGTTGAGATTGCTTGATTTCTGAATAGATTTGTCAGTATTGTTTGATTTCTTAATAGATTTGTCAGTACTGCTTGAATACTTGATGAATTATGCTATGGCATTAGTAATTTACTGTGATTGAGGTATCTTGAGGCTTACAGGCGTACAAGAGTCTTAAGTCATGGTTCTATTGAATATTGAGAAACTGCCATTTCTTTTTCTTTCTAATTTTTTATTTTTTTAATTTGTTAAATTATTATTTTAAATTATTTTTTATCATAGGCAAAATTATATTAAAATAATAAAAATAATGAAATAATATATTTATATTTTGAAATGTACTAATGTTATATACAAAAGTTTTAAGAAATATAGTTATTATGAAAAAAAAAAATTCTATTGGATTAAAATAATAAATAATATATTGTATTTGAAAAATATTAATAGCTTTATAATATGCTAAATTAATTGAAATGATCGTCACAAGTAACATTAATGCTAGTCTTAAAAAAAAGTAAAATAATGTCCTGCATTTATATTTTAAAAACTATTGTTATTTATTAAAATATTTTAATAATGTATTTGGGCGTAATTGTTAAATTTATAACATAGATGCACATGCTAGATTTTTATTTATCATGCTTACTCTACTAGTTAATGTGCGGGTGCGACAATCTAATAGCTAGTTAAAACTTGCTAAAATGTTTTTATTAATTATCACAACATAAGAATTAAACATAAATTTATATTTAAAACTCCAAGGTTAATGTCTGAGATATACTTTAAGTTTTATTTATTGGTTACACTCCAAGTTCTCTATTACTATTATTAATCACAATATTATGAACATATTTTTATACTCATAAACATCTTAAGTACATGCCATAAGGACAACATATCCAAGTTGTTGGCAGAATCTCTTCTTGGCGTTTGAAAACAAACATGAGATAGACGACTCCCAAAGCATTACTACTGTTGCTCCAATGCATTTGAGAAAAATTGAAAATGAGAGGGTGAGTATAAAATATTCATTGAATGAGTAAAGATATTAAAAAAACAAGAACAAATGCTATTTACTATTAATATATTCACATGAAAAGAAATTACATTAATAATAGTTGAAAACTTGTTGTATTTATCTAATATGCGTATCAATTTAATAATTAATGATGATTTAGTCAACACAATTTATAAAATAATTAAAAGAATGTTTATAAGAACTCATTTCATACATTCATTGAATACATATCCCGAAGATTATGCTGAATTGCTAACACATTGGACACATGATGATGCTGAGCAGTCCAAGTGTGTAGTATTTGCTGATCATTTGCATGATAAAACTCATAATTTTGGATTTTGATAAATAATTTTGATAATAATGATTTCAACTAAGTGTGTAGGGAATTATATACCAAACATATACACTTTTGGCATATAGTGATATTTTGGGCTAAATTCGACCTCTGAAATTCAAAGAGCTTTTTGAAATCTTTAAAGCTTCATAATGAGAAAACGATCTTCTTCACATTTGAAATAGACATATCAAGCTTTCTGAATTGAGTTTATTTGTCAAAATCTGAGCTCTTTTGTGTATGCAAATCTTTAGTTAAAGTAGCATATGCAGCTTTCGTTTTAAGTTGCACAGGTCTTAGTATTTCAGCAATATCTTGAGCTACAGATGGTCAATTGAGATAATTCAAATTTTTATGGAAATATGAGACAATTATGTACAACTTTCATGAAGAAAGTTTAGGCTGATTCGATCATCATCAGTCTCGTTCATGAGTACCATTATGATCAACTGTTTGGTCTTGATTTTTTTTTTTCAATTGTTAATCACACATTTTGTCGTTGAGATTGTTTGATTTTTGAATAGATTTGTCAGTACTGCTTGAATACTTGATGAATTATGCTATGGCATTAGTAATTTACTGTGATTGAGGTATCTTGACGCTTACAGGCATACAAGAGTCTTAGGTTATGGTTCCATTGAATATTGAGAAACTGCCATTTCTTCTTCTTTCTTATTTTTTATTTTTTTAATTTGTTAAATTATTATTTTAAATTATTTTTTTATCATAGGCAAAATTATATTAAAATAATAAAAATAATGAAATAATAAATTTATATTTTGAAATGTACTAATGTTATATACAAAAGTTTTAAGAAAAATAGTTATTATGAAAAAAAATATTCTATTGAATTAAAATAATAAATAATATATTGTATTTGAAAAATATTAATAGCTTTATAATATGCTAAATTAATTGAAATGATAGTCACAAGTAAAATTAATGCTAGTCTTAAAAAAAAAGTAAAATAATGTCCCGCATTTATATTTTAAATACTATTGTTATTTATTAAACATTTTAATAATGTATCTGGGTGCAATTGTTAAATTTATAACATAGATGCACATGCTAGATTTTTATTTATCATGGCTTACTCTAGTAGTTAATGAGCGGGTGCGACAATCTAATATCTAGTTAAAACTTGCTAAAATGCTTTTATTAATTATCACAACATAAGAATTAAACATAAATTTATATTTAAAACTCCAAGGTTAATGTCTGAGATATACTTTAAGTTTTATTTATTGGTTACACTCCAAGTTCTCTATTACTATTATTAATCACAATATTATGAACATATTTTTATACTCATAAACATCTTAAGTACATGCCATAAGGACAACATATCCAAGTTGTTGGCATAATCTCTTTTAGGCATTTGAAAACAAACATGAGATAGACGACTCCCAAAGCATTACTACTGATGCTCCAATGCATCTGAGAAAAATTAAAAATGAGAGGGGTGAGTATAAAATACTTTGTGAATGAGTAAAGATATTAAAAAAAACAAAAACAACTGCTATTTACTATTAATATATTCACATGAAAAGAAATTACATTAATAATAGCTGAAAAGCTGTTGTATTTATATAATATGCGTATCAATTTAAAAATAAATGATGATTTAGTCAAGACAATTTCTAAAATAATTAAAAGAATGTTTATGAGAACTCATTCCATACATTCATTAAATACGTATCCTGAACATTATGCTGAATTACAAACACACTGGACGCATGATAACGTTGAGTAGTCCAAATGTATAGTATTGATGGTCATACGTACCTTACAACAATTGTTACATATAACTTTAGAATGATTTGTGGATAAATCTATAACTTTTAACTACTTCGTAGGAAAAAATGGCGTAGCTAAAAGTTAGCTATGAATTTTAAGTGTCGTGTAGCTAATTTTTACATTTTTAACTACACAACTTATGATAATAAAATTAATTGTAAAAAAATATTAAAATTTTAATTTCTACAAAAAAATTTGTAGCAAATAAATTGTGTAGTAAAATACTTTAGTTATTAGCCACAAAAGTACTATTTTGTAGCAAATAAAATATATATGTAGGAATAAATATATGGAGATAATAATACAATCTAACATCCCTTTTCATTTTAAAATTTAAATTTTAGTTTATCCTTTTTCATTTTAAAATTTAAATTTTAGTTTATTTTAAATTATATACAAGTCTTTTTAATATAAAAGAAAACAAAAAAGTTTTTTTTTTATAGAAAAAATTAATGATTTCTATTTATAATAGGAAGAAAAATGTTTTTTATTGTTTGTTTTCAATGTTGGACTGAAATGTTTTTAGTTTCACATTTGTATTTTGTTAATTGGCAAGAATTTAATTATTGTGACTAAAATTTTATAAAATTAGCTGCAATTTATTCTTGTGGCTAGTAATGTATTTTAGATATTAATCTTTTTGTCTTATGGCTATATTGTCTATTAGCCATGAGATTTTGATGTGGGAAAAGATTTTGTTGAGAGAATTAGATTTAGAAGTTTTATCTATTGATGATCAATTAAAGAATAAGATGATGGGTTGTAATAAAGGTTGAGGTAGGACGAAATGCAACTTTATTTTATTTATTCTTTTTGTGATGGCAACTTGAATGGCTGCCGCCTCTCCTTTTCTCCATCTTCAAACTCATGTCCACAAATTTCTTCCAACTCCTTCAAGACTTATTCTTATCTAATTAACATCATAATCCTTATCGACATAAAAATATAGACTTATAAGGTTAGTGAAGAGTCCTGGAGGGGGGGTGGGGGCGGTGAATAGGTCTATCAAATAATAATAAGGAATTAAAAAGATTTGAACAAGAATTAAAATGAATGTTGAGAAGGAAGAATGATGAACACAAGAATTTAAGAAGTTCAGATTCTCAATAATCCTACATCTCCACCTACCTTATACCCAAGTTATGATTTTGAATCACCACAATCTATTTCCCTAGATTGATTTTTACAACTTAAGTTTTAGGCTCAACTCAAACCTTACAATTTGAGTTTTCAAGGCTCACTCAAAACCAATTCACAGGTGTTTTCAAGGCTCAAACTAAAATAATTTTTCAAGTGTTTTAATGACTAAACACTTAAACCAATTCCTTTTGAATAGAATCTCACTTTTTGTTTCCTTAACCTCCGAAAATATAAGAATAAGAATTTCTATTCTAACACTCACCAACTCTTATAAGAGTATACAATAATAAAATGAATTTTTAAAGGGTTTAAAGAGCTTAATTGAATGCTTGAAAGTATATAATAAGTAAACAAGTTTTTTTCTTACCAAAATAACCTTCAAAGGTTATATTTATACTTGAGCAATTCAATTAGAGTTTTTGGAAGCAATAATTCCTTTCCCAACAAAATCAAAGTCCATTTGAATGTGATTTGGACTTTTGAGTTGTAATTTGTCAAGTCCCGGTTGGGATTTCATCAGTCCTAAACAGTACAAAGCATTGATTAGTCATTACAAACCATTGTATTTGAATTTTTGCATTAGTCCTTGCCAGGATCACCTTGTCCCGGTCAGGACCACCTTATCTCAGGCACGGTCTTGGTTCGAATATTGGAATGAGATCAGTTCTGCAAAAAATTTATCTTAAAGTTTGCTTGCCTTAGTCCCGATGGGGACTACTTTAGTCCCAGTCTAGAATGATATGATTTGCACTATTTTGAGCAATTTAGTCCCTATGTTGAGTCTGATCGAGATAGTGCTTGTGATGTCTTTCTGAGATGATTTTTCTATGATAGTTCATTATTATTTTGACTTCTAAATTATTCCAAACTTATACACACTTAAAGAAAACATATTAGTTGTAGAAAATTAAGTTTGTTAAGTTTGTTAATATTAAAATCAAGATTGATAACTTGCTAAGGTCAACAATCTCCCTTTTTTTTTTATTTTGACAAAATTATTTGAGTTTGATAAAAAAATAGAGTGAAGTGTATGGTAGATAACAATTGTGATAATAATGATGATATCAATTGAAATCAAATAAATTATTTGTTTCTCCCCCTATAAATATGGACATATCAAGAAATATAAATTTATAATTTACTCTTCATGCCAAAATATAATATATATCATGAGAGAATTATGGCCTAGCATAACAAATATGTTAAAACATAAAAAATAAAAATGTTAGGCATTATGCATGAAATAATTTCAAACATATATCTACATAGTGCTACTAAAATGCATCACAAAAATAGTGCATATAGTACTTATGTTGAAGCTTAATAAACTTAACTATCATATGATCATATAGAGCTTAGCTAGCTAATTATACACGATTATGTGACACTTAGCATATTACAAATGTAAACACTAAGCATAATTATTTCATAGCATCTTCTTACCCTTTGTCAAAGACAAAAATAAAGATAGATATATAAAGGGAAAAGAACTAAAAGGAAAAAAATCCTAGAGGAATTAAAAGATCAAGAACCAAAATAATGAAAAACAAAGATGCACCAAATCTTTATTAATTTTATGGCAAGCATAAACAAAGTAAGTAAAACAAGGCTAGCCACACTTACTATGTATCCATGAACAAAATTATGCAAAAGTAATATTCAAACAATTTTCTCTCCCTTTATTTTAAATAATAAAAATGGAATAAGAAGAAAGAAAAAAATTGATATTAAGGATACACTATCACAAAGTTATAAACATAAACACATTCTTTGTCAAAAGTACTTATGCACGAAAGTAAACTAAATACTTATGCAAACTCAAATTATTTCTCCTCCTTTTGTCAATAATAAAAAGAATGAATAATAGAGAAATTTGAAAATAAAGCTTTTATTTTATAAAGAAAAGTCATCCAACGCATAGATAAAATACTCAAAATAAACTAAAACTAAACATAAATTGATAAAAAAAGAGCCAAAAAAAAAAAACTAACAGCGAAAGGCTCATATATGGAAAATAAATTAAATAGATACTAAAAATAAAATAAGCAAAAAGTACATATACTATATATTCTAGGGAGGAGATGAAGGAGGAGGAGGATATGTTTTAGTATAGCCTTGTTGCTCATAAATATGATGAACATCTTGTTGAAGATGAGCAATGTTGTCATCAATTTGATTGAAACACATATTGAAATAGGATTCAACTTCATCAAAGCGAGAATTAAAGTTGGATTCCATCAAGGACATGCATTCAAAGATATGTCCTACCCAAAGAGGTTCATTATCTTGAGCTTGAGCATCTTAAGTCGATGTACCTTCATTTCTTGTCCTTTTCCTTAAAGCAGCATTATGAGTTTGTTCTTCTTCCCTAATGTCTTGACCATCTTGCTCTTTTAATTCTTGAACATAGTTTCAATATTTTCACTTGCTCCAAGTCATGTTTCCAAATCCAAACTCCATTAATAGAGGTGAATTGTTTGGATTTTTTAATGAATGACTTATAAGAAGTATAGGCTTGGTAGAGGGTAGAGGATTAAGATTAATATTGAAGAATTTGGCTAACTTTGTGATAATTCCACTAATACAAATTGTACTAATGTTTCTATCACTAATTAGCCAAATTCTCCATTGTAAAAATCTCCTTAAAGTAATCTTTTCATCATAAAAAAGGCAATAGAGAATGAAAAGATCATTAAGAGAAAGAGTTTCATTGAAAAGAGCTTTACCATTAATGGAATAGGTAATGAAGCGATGAACATACCAAAGTGCTTTAGATTTTATGTGTGAGGCTTTAGTACATTTAGCAGAGATTTGAGGAGCATTTGGAGCTTTAATTTCATCCTAAAAAGAAGAGGTAAGCTAATGATGGTTAACTTGAATGTGTTCCTTTAAGGAAAAAGCAAAAAGAGTATCAAAGTCTTGGATGTGTCATTAAGTGATCTCTTCCTCCCAATTGAATTTATTAGAGAAGTAAGGAATAACATCATCATGCTTGACAGAACGAAGAGTGTATGATGAAAGAAATTCAATAATGATAGAAGGATAAAATGGAAAATGTGAGAAAGAAAAATCATATATCCCATCTTTTAAAAGAAGATCCTTAACTTCATCATAGCAATAAAATTCTTTGAGAGTAGGTTCATCCATGAATCTTGAAAGAATAAAGACTTTCTTTTGGAATTGTGATACTCTCTTTTTGAAATCTTGAGAACAATATGAGAATGGAGAGTGTGTTCTTTTAGGTTTATCCTTCTTTGAAGGAGGATCTTCAGAAGAAGAAGGAATCTTGTTTGGTTTTTTAGGTGCCTTGGAGAGATAGTTGAAAAATATAAGAGGAAAATTATAGAGAAAGGGAATATTGTTTGGGTGAAAAATTAAGTAGAAATAGGATGTTATTTATAGGCAAGAGATTTGGGTTAGAAATAGTTCAAAATTTGAATTTGAATAGAATAGGAACCTCAAAAATTGTTCCTAATTATGATTAGGAAGTCAAATAAGTGATAAGATGTGGAATCCTAATCCTATAAGGATCAATGTCTCGTCAGGACATGCTCTCATCCCGATCAGGACATGATTTCCCGAGTGAATATCCTGATCGAGATATCATTCAGGATCAGTTATGTGTAAAAATAGAGAATTAATAGAATAATGTCTTGATTGGGACATAATATGATCTCGGTCGAGACTTAGTCCTTAACAATAAAAGATTGTAAATTGTTTACAATTAAGTCCAAAATATTTTACAAATAAGTCCATACAGATTAATTGTATTTTATTTTCAATTAATTATGAGATATTGTGAAGGATTAAATGAGTTATATGAAATGAACTCATTTAAGGAAGGATATCTTTTGCTAAAAATTAAAATAATTAATTAATTGAATAAAAGTTTCATTAATTAATTATTAATTTTGAAAATAGGAAGAATAAAAATAAAAATAATGATTTTGCAAAATATTTTAAAAAATAAAAGAAGATCAAATTTAAAATAATTAACTTAATTTAAATAAACACTACATGATTTTACATAAGTAAAATGAAGGTAATTAATAAAATACAAAAAAAAATATTAATGAACAAGCGTTATATAACAAAAATAAACAAAAAGAAAACTTAAATGAAACAATCATTAATATAGTAATTTTAACATAAAATCAAGATAGACTAGAACGATCAATCATGCCTAGTTCATGTTTAATGAAATTCATCTCTCTTCATTGAGAGATTTGGTGAAGATATCAGCAAGTTGATATCTTTATATCAACAAAATTAAGTGTGATATCACTAACTTGAACATGATCATGCAAAAAAATGATTTCAAATGTCTAAATGCTTAGTTATAAAATGTTGAATGGGATTTTTTCTATGGTTTATAGCACTTGTATTGTCACATTTGATAAAAATGTGATAAATTTTTATACCATAGTCCAACAATTGTTGTTTTTGCCATAAGACTTGTGAACAACAAAGACTTATTGTAATATATTCAGCTTTAGCTGTGGATAAGGCAATCGAAACTTGTTTCCTATTAAACTAAGAAACTAAACACTGTCCTAAAAATTGACAAGTTTTCAAAGTGCTCTTTCTATCTAGTAAGCTATCGATAAAGTCTGCATCTGAATAGCTAATTAAGTTAAAGGAGAAACTCCTAGGATACCAAAGTCCAAAATGGATTGTTATACAAAGATATTGGAAAATCTTTTGATAGTAATCAAATGAGACTCTCTAGGACTAGATTAAAATCTAGCACACAAGCAAGTAGCAAACATAATATCAGGTCTACTAGAAGTTAAATAAAAAGGGATCCGATCATACCTATAAATCGTTTTTCATCAGCAGGTTTGCCATTCTCATCCTTGTTGAGTTTGGTTATGGTGCTTGTTGGAGTTTTGCTTGTCTTAGCTGCATCCATGCCAAACTTTTTGAGAATGTATCATGCATATTTGGTTTGATTGATGAAAATCCCATCTTTATGTTGCTTGATTTGAAGTCCAAGAAAGAACTTGAGTTCTCCCATCATACTCATCTCAAATTCTCCTTGCAATAACTGAAAGAATTCCTCATATAAGTAATGGTTAGTAGCACTGAAAATAATATTATTAATATATATTTGCATAATAAGTAAATCGTATTTGGATTTCTTTATGAAAAGAGTTGTGTTAACTTTTCCTTTAGAGAAACCTTTCTCTAATAGGAAGTTACTCAATCTTTTATACCAAGCTCTTAGAGCTTGTTTCAATCCATATAATGCTTTTGAAAATTTATAAACATGATTTGGAGAAATAAAATTTTCAAAACCCAGAGGTTGCTCAACATATATCTCCTTTCCAATAAAACCATTTAAAAATGCACTTTTAACATCCATTTAATGAAGTTTAAAATCCAAGTATGATGTAAATGAAAGTAGCAATTTAACAAATTCTAACCTTGTAACAGGACCAAAGGTTTCATTATAATCAATGCCTTCCTCTTGATTATAACCTTTATCTACTAGTCTAGCTTTGTTCCTAGTTGTGACACATTCATTCATCTTATTTATAAACACCCATTTGGTGCCTATAATAGGATGATGTTTCTCTTAAATTTATTTAACCCCTCTTGGTATAGTAAGAACCCAAAATTCATCACTCAATGCATCATCAATGTTTTTAGGCTCAATTTGAGAAATGAAAGTTAAATTTATAATAGACATGAGTTTAGATATAGTAGTTACCCCTTTTGTAGTACCACCTATAATAAGGTCTTGAGGATGAGCTTTCTTAAATTGCCAATCCTTTGAAAGTTCATCCTTTAAGGTGGGTTGAGATATATCTTCATTGTCCTCCTTACTTTGACCTTAAAGATCCCAAAGGCTTACTAGTATTTTTCCTCTTGAGTGATCATATCCACATGCTCATCTATAAAATCATCACTACTACAAACATCCTTTCTAGTATTAAGTGAGTTTGATTCATTAATACAACATGAATTGACTCTTCAACTACTAGAGTTCTCTTATTAAAAACTTTATATGTTTTTACTAGAAATAGAATGGCCTAGAAAATACAGCATGGTCACATCCACTTATATCTAAATACTTTTATATATGAGATTTTGGGTTTTCTATTTTTTCATAGCTCATAAGAATTTTTATTTAAAATTGGTCTTTTGAAAACTTTATTTGAAATATAGCAAGATGTGTTAACAGCTTCCGCCTAAAAGTCTAGAGGTAAATTTTACTCATCAAGCATTGTTCTATCCATTTCCACAATAGTTCTAATTTTCCTTTCAATTACCCCATTTTGTTTAAGGGGTTCTAGGAGAAGAAAATGTATGTGAAATACCATTTTCATTGCAATAGGTTTTGAAAAATTCATTCTCAAATTTAGTTCCATGATCACTTATAATAGAAGAAATACAAAAACTTTTTCATTTTTGAACTCTTTTTACAAAATTTTTAAAGGCTTTAAATGCATTATTCTTATGAGTAAGGAAATACACCTAAGTAAATCTAGAGTAGTCATCAACCAATACATATGCATAGTGCATTCCATTGAGACTAGCAACTCTAGGTGGTCTAAATAAATCTATATGTATAAGTTTAAGTGGTTTAGAAGTATACACTAAATTTTTTAGCTTAAATGAGGACTTGGATTGTTTTCCCTTTTAATAAGCATCATAAGGTTTATCCTTGGAGAATTTAAGTTAGTAACCCAATCATAAGTTTGTGTTTTATAAAGATCATTCAAAAGCTCAAAATTTGCATGTCCTAACCTTCTATGCCATGTCCATGTGTCATGGGAAATAAACATTAAGCATTTGATATCTTTATTATCAATCTTGTTCAAATCAATAACATAAACATTATCGACTCTTTCACTACTAAAAATTACTTTATCTTCATCAATACTACTAACAAAGTAATTTCTAGGATAGAAAGTCACCTTATTTCTTATATCACATAATTGACTTATACTAAGCAAATTATATTTAAGACCATCAATAATCAATACATGATGTATAAATAAGGATTGAGGATTACCTATTTCTCTAATGCCTATTATATTTCCTTTGGCATTGTCTCTGAATGACATGTCTTCCATCTTTTGCATCAAGCTTATTGAATCACTCCTTGTCTCTTGTCATGTGCCTTGAACATCCACTATTAAGATACCACTTGCTTTTCATTCTTATGGATTTCAAGCATACCTTTTTTTCATCATTAAGTGCCAAGAAGTAAAGATTGGCCACTTTTTTGTTGTTCCTCTTCCTCTTCAGATTTGGAAGGAATCATCCCAACTAGCTTTAAAGGCCTTCTTCCTATCCTTTGCTCCTTTGTTCTTGAATTTAAGTTTAGGGCACTCACTTCGGATGTGTCATGATTTTTTACATTCTTAGCAAGTAACCTTTATGGTTCTTTTCTTACTATCTCCTTCGAACTTAATGTTGAAATCCCTTGTTCTTAAGAAATTTTTCTTTCTAAAAAACTTCTTGAAGTTCCTAGTGAACATCCTTTCTAGGATTGATTTTGATTTATCAAATACAACATGCATTGAGTTCTCTGATTAAAAACTCTATATGCTTTACTAGAAATAGAATAGCCTAGGAAAATTCCTTCATCGGCTTTGGAATCAAATTTCTTAATATTATCCTTAGTGTTTAATATAAAGCACTTACATCCAAATACTCTTAGATATAAAATTTTGGTTTTTCCATTATTTGATAGCTCATAAGAATTTTTATTGAAAATTGATCTTTTGAAAACTCTATTTGAAATATAACAAGATGTGTTAACAGCTTCCGCCCAAAAGTATAGAGGTAAATTATACTAATGAAACATTGTTCTAGCTATTTCCACAAGAGTTCTATTTTTCCTTTCAACTACCCGATTTTGTTAAGGAGTTCTATGAGAAGAAAATGTATATGAAATACCATTTTCATTACAGTAGGTTTTGAAAAATTAATTTTCAAATTCGGTTCCATGATCACTTCTAATAGAAGAAATACAAAAACTTTTTTATTTTTGAACTCTTTTTGCAAAATTTTCAAAGGCTTTAAATGCATCATTTTTATGAGCAGGGAAACACACTGAACCAATACATATGCATAGTGCTTTCCATTGAGACTAGCAACTTTAGTTGGTCTAAATAAATCCATATGTATAAGTTCAAGTGGTCTAGAAGTACGCACTACATTTTTTTAGCTTAAATAAGGAGTTGAATTTTTTTCCCTTTTAACAAGCATCACAAGGTTTATCATTGGAGAATTCAAGTTT
>CANTUR010002166.1:22500-37500 GCA_947683625.1 Mallotus nudiflorus
TGGAACTATTGTATCGAGTTTCTTCATAGTATTATCTTTATCTATTATAAATGAATTTTCTAGCATTTGACTCCGTACCAACAACGGATTCAATTTTACATTTGAAAGATAGCCCAAAAAGTTGAGAGAATGCTTAGATAATGAATTTATATAGATCTTTTCTGGTTGAAACCACACATAAAAATGACATTGACAAAAATTGACAAGAAAATATTTCCATTTTTTCATCAGAAGAGGCCCACCCTTTGAAGTCAAAATGGATTTTCTTTGATATCTAACATAATGCATGAAAGGATCCTTGAATAACCATAGGATGGCCTGAAAATTATTAGCAAAGACTTCCGCAAAATGTTCTATTTTTCCATAGAAAAAAATGCGTTCAATAAGTACTAGAGAAAATGTTGATCGTAAATGAAAGGATTGGTTACGGAGAAAAAAGAAGATGGATTCATATTCATATACATAAGAATTATATAGGAACAAGAAAAATCTTGGATTACTTTTTGTAAAAATAGAAATAGATTGCTTTGGAATAATAAAACTGTTCCAATTCAAATATTCATGAAGAAAGAGTCGTAATAAATGCAAAGAAGAGGGATCTTTCACCCAATAGCGAAGGATTTGAACCCATTTTTCTAGGTGGATGGGGTAAGGTATTAATACATCTGACACATAATTTAAATGTGGAAATTTGTCCTCTAAAAAAGGAAATATTGAATGAATTGATCGTAATTTATTAGACTTTACTATCTCTGACCTTCCTAAAGAAGATACTAATCGTAGGGAAAATGGGATTTCCACAATAACTGCAAACCCCTCTGATATCATTTGATAATACAAATTCTTGTTGTACCTAAAAAATGGATTTTGATTAGAATCATTAGTAGAAATAATCAAATGATTCTGTTGATACATTCGAATAATTAAACGTTTTACAATTAATAAACTAGATTTATTGTCATAACCTACATTTTCCAACAAAGTAGATCTATTTAAACTGTAATCATGAGCAAATGTATAAATATACTCCCGAAAAAGAAATGGGTATAGGAAGTCATTTTTTCGAGATCTATCGAGTTCTAAATATCTTTGATATTCCTCCATTTTTATTTGAAATGAAATTGGATTGAAGCAAGGATAGAGGATTTTTATTGGGTTATTAAATGATACATACTGCGATACAGTAAAAACAAAGTAGTATAAAAGAAAAGAATAGATACCTCGGAAAGAAATAGGTAAACTCATCAACGGATTCCCATCCTCCCTTTTTCCGTCTAATTGGTTTATGTTCATTATAGAATAAAAAGATAAAAAAATGATTAGAAATCCTTTATTTTTTCAAGCCAACCGCTCTTTTGATTTTTGAAAAAACATCTTTATCAATATACTTTTTCTTCGACACATTTATCTCCCCTAATAAGTAATAAGGGGGAATAACTAATAGTTAGGACTCATTAAAAGAAAATTGAAAATCTGCTCACAGAAAAGCCTTTCCCACATTAGGCACTAATTTCTTTTTAACGTCTAATTAGATCGGATAATCATTCAAATTAAGAACGTAAGCTCGTTGCTTTTTTGTTTCCCTATAATTGGAACCGTAGGACTCTATCCATTTATTCACTCAACCCAACCTTGAATTCATTTATTATTATTATGTTCCGCACCAATAATTCAAATAAGGTTTGGCACGATCTGACAAAAATGAAATATTCTCAGAATTCTCCGTTGATACGACATGCTGTTTTTTCCATTCATTCCTTTCAGGATCAGTCGTGGTCTTACGAACTATACCGATGATATGTACGAATCCCTTTCTTCATACAAACGCGTAAAAGATATTAGCCGCACTTAAAAGCCGAGTACTCTACCATTGAGTTAGCAACCCCCCCCCCCAAAAAAAAAAAAATTCAATTCTACAAACAGAATCAAAATAAATAAAGAGCTTGAAGCACATGACACAATCAAAATATTAAACTAGCAAGAAATAAAATCAAATTTAAAATTCAAAGAAATTAAATAAAGAAATTTCTAATCAATTCTGAACATAAAAAAAAGAGATTGAAAGATAAAGTCCATTTTTATAGACAACTTCTTCCTCCCGGCTCTTACGCTACCCATTCTTAATATTTTCTCTTAATATTTTCTTCTATTTATATTTTATTTGTTATATGTTATATTTATGTCTTCGACTTAACTATTCTACTTAGATTTATTTATTATACGTATTATTATACGTATACATTTATTTTTTTTTTTTTTTTTATATATAAAAAAAAGAATTTCAAATATTCTTTATATTTTAGAATTTATAACCTTTTTTTCAAATTTATAACCTTTTTTTCAATCAAACAAAACGTTTGTATCACAACAAATCTAAGAAACCCATCACTTGAATGAAGAAAAAAAACCAAATCAATGGAACAGGAATAAATAGATCCACAGAAAAGACCCAATTACCTCAGATCGTATTATATTTAGTTGATAGACTGTTGTCAATATAAATGTGAATAGATTAAGAAAAAAATACACAATGACGAAAACAAAAGAATGACTTGCATTCAATTTAACTCAATTTAACAATTAATTAAATAATATAAAATAATATAAAAATATAAATAATAATTAATAATTGAAATTAAATAGTATTAAAAATTGAAATTATAGTATTAAAAATTGAAATTAAATAGTATTAATTAAATAGTATTAAAATATGAAATATAGTATTAAATATAGTACTAAAATATTAATACTAAAATATTAATATTAAATAGTATTAAACAGAATTAAATATAATATTAAGTATATTATAATATTAAGTATATTTAGAATATTAAGTAATTTATATTATATTAAGTATATTTATATTTAATATAATATAATTAGAATAATATATAATAGAATATAATTAGAATATAATATTTTATATATTATATAATATAATATTTTTAAGTTTTTAAGTAAGATTTAAGTAAGAAAAAAAAAAATACGTATGAATTCTGTATGAATAAAGTATGAATAGAACAAGAGAAGGGGGGATAAAGAAGTTCTGTAACCCCCTTGCTTAAAATTAAAATATCATGAACAGTTCCTGTAGGTTGAGCGCCTTTTTCAGGGAAATATAGAATAGCAGGAACATTTAAATTAAATAGGTTTGATTTTTTAGAGGATCATAAAAACAAAACCCACTTTCCGAAGATCTCTATCTTCTCTTCGGGTTCCTTCTCTTCGGGATCGAATATCAATTGCAACGATTCGATAAACGGCTCATTGGAATAGCGATAGAAAAAAAAGACCCCCCGTAGAAACGTATAAGAAGTTTTCCCCTCGTACGGCTCAAGAAAAATGATTCAAAGTTCTGTATATGTCTAGAATTATAGCATCAATCAAATAGATCGATAAAATCATCAAATCAATTAAACTGCGATTTAAGTCCTTTTTCTTCTTTTTTTTGTTTACCAAAAAGGAAAAAATCGTCTGTACCCTCCTAACTCAAGTTGGATAACTTTCAAATAGCTCAAAGAGAACCCTTTAAGTTTAAGCGTTTCATTTTTCATTTATTGATTTCATTTATTGAGTGATCTCTAATGCCCTTTCTTTTGTTTCGCTTTTTTATAATAATAATAGAATGTATCATTCTAATCTAATTGTTGAGACAATTGAAAAGGGTATTTCCTTGTTCCAGGATCCTTTATCTTTGCCTTGAGTCGTTGGGTTTAGACATTACTTCCGGGATCTTTAATCGTTTCAAAATGGTAGCAACATACCACTTTTTGTGATTTCTTTCTATTAAAGACTCAGACTAACACAATTGATTCCCGTGTGATACACTTTTTTAATTAAAAGAATTTGGTCAATTCCAACAAACCTTATTCTTGGACTTGAAATTTGCCCGAATTGGATCCTTTCTCTTTCGATATTGAAAATATACTTACGAACTTGTTACAACTTATTGATTAGGACTAACCCTGGATTCTTGCTCCTAAGAAATCAATCAATACTTTCTACTCGAACTCCATCATGTACTATTTACATTCCAACGGAATAAAAAACGAAGGTTCTAGTGTATAACAGAACAAACGATGTCGAGCTAAGCACTTCATTCCTATATGCTAATATGCTAATATATAGGATGGGTGTAAGAATCCACAACTGATCGTGTCCTTCAAGTCACACCTTGCTTTCTACCACATCGTTTCAAACGAAGTTTTACCATAACATTATTTGAGTTTTGAATTGGTTCAACCGGCACATAGTAATCTCCAATTTGAACTTCTATTGGGCAGTTTCTGTTTCTGAAGAAGTGTCAGAAACAATTCAAATTAATCCCATATTTTATTGTATGAATATTTCTTGATTTTCAATTCTAATTTAGAATAAGACAAAAGACAAAGAAATAAATTCTTTTTGAATCCTCAAGTGACTCCATAGAACGGATTTGCCTATCTCACATTTCTTCGAGCCCCAAGGACTCATAAAAATCATTAAAAAGATTTCATTACTAAAGAATTGTTACTGAAATTCGTTATGGATATTCTATGTTAAATATTGAAATTAAGTTAAGTAAGAGATGACAAATTTTTTACATGGAAACAAAGGTGTTAATAAAAAAAATGTAAAAATACATACATATAATCATTTCTTCATTTTATTCATTTTATGAGTAGTTTATTTGACTTGAGTCTTTCTAAAATTTTTCCTAAATCCTAAAGTAAAATGAAAAGTGAATAGGATATATGAGTCAATCCCGCCCCCACTGTTAGATAGATTTAGAATTATTCATTAAAGCAAAAGACAAAATATCTCAAAATGCGGTTAGTTAAAAGAAACTACATATGAAACGAAACTTATGTAGTTTCTTTATTTGTTAATGCGATTTTCATTTTAACAGGCACAGGCATTGAAATAGATATCTTTCATTATTAATACTAATTAATTTCTATGGACTTCCCGAATTCAATTCTGTGGGGGATGATAAATCAAATAAGGAAAGATCTTTTTTTTTTATATATAGAATAGCTGGGACGGAAGGATTCGAACCTCCGAATAGCGGGACCAAAACCCGTTGCCTTACCGCTTGGCCACGCCCCATTTGAATTTCTATTCAACACTAATAAAAACTAATATTGGTATTAGTTCTTCGTCAATTCCCACCAAATATCTAGTATCTAGGAAATATATTAGCTTGTTGTTCGAATTTTTCTATGTATAGATATAGAATTAAATTGAATTTATTGATCATAATATATAATTCAATTAAGATATTGTATAAAAATATGATTTCCTCTTTGATTTGAGAATTGCAGGATTTTGGATTAGGTGAGTTTAATAAAGTTTAATAAAGTTTAATAAAGAAGGGTTTTGGTCTGCCTTTCTTTATCTTTATTTATTTTTTTTTTTTCAATTTTTAGATCTTTTATCTTTTATATCAATAACATATTAATAACTCAGTCAAAATAGAATGATCTTCAAGAACAAAATGTTTGTTATGCTTAATATTTTTAGTTTAATTTGTATCTGTCTTAGTCTTAATTCTGCCCTTTATTCAAGCAATTTTTTCTTCACAAAATTGCCTGAAGCCTACGCCTTTTTGAATCCAATCGTAGATGTTATGCCAGTAATCCCTGTACTCTTTTTTCTATTAGCCTTTGTTTGGCAAGCTGCTGTAAGTTTTCGATGAGATCTTTAATATTGCCCTAGAATAATTCATGATTTATTCAAGAAAAAAAAATTATAGCAATTGATAAGATCAGATAAGTCTTATAGTATAAGCTAAGTCTTTAAGTCTTATAGTATAAAGCATAAGCTCTTAATTCAAATATTGAAGTTACTGTATAAATAGTTATTGTATAAATAGAAACATAAATATAAACATAAACGCGAGAATTCTGGATCAACCTACTTTTTTCTCATTCTAAACTTTTTCCATTGCAGATCTTCTTAGAGTCCTTTTTGTAGTCATGAAAAAATATTTCATTTTCCGTATGAAACCAATTTTTTGGCAATGAAAGACTCGACTTTTATTACAAAAGAATTTTTCGAAATTCTTTTCTATTCTATTTCTAGAAAACACTCCATGTCTTGGTGTTAAAATAGAATATGTGGTATAAAAATAGAGAATATATATATGTTTTCCAAACAAAAAAAGATCTTGGAGATTTTATAATGCTTACGCTCAAACTCTTTGTTTACACAGTAGTGATATTTTTTGTTTCTCTATTCATCTTTGGATTTTTATCTAATGATCCAGGACGTAATCCCGGGCGTGAAGAATAAAAAATATATATATATATAATAATAAAATAAAATAATATTAATATATTAATTAATATATTAGAAATATTAGAAATATTAATATATTAGAAATTAATATAATATTAATATATTATAAATATAATATTAATATATTATAAATATAAATAAATATAAATAAAAAATAATATATTAATAATATATTATAAAATATAGATATTCTAAAATATAGAAAATAAAAAAATAAAAGTTTTTCTTGATTTTTCAATGTTCTTAGCATTTTACTATTCTACATTTTAAAATATTTAATTTAATTAAATTAAATAAAGTAAAAAGGTTCGCTAAATTTGAAAGAAATGAAAGAAAAGAAAAAAAAATTCCAAGTCATCGCCGGAGCCGGAAAGAGAGGGATTCGAACCCTCGGTACGGATAACCCGTACAACGGATTAGCAATCCGACGCTTTAGTCCACTCAGCCATCTCTCCCGATTGAAAAAAGATACTTACTATGTTACATTATACAACAAGACAAGTAAGACTTGAAAAAAAAAAAAGACATCTCCAACAACAACAACTTAATATTCCAATCAACCAATCAATATATCAATCAATATACTATATATCAATATACTATATATTGATTCTATATATTGATTGATATAATAAAAAAAAAAATGGAAAATGCTCGATTGTCTTACTCGACAAAAGGTTCATTTATATACGATAATCGCATCGTAGCGGGTATAGTTTAGTGGTAAAAGTGTGATTCGTTCTATTAATTCTATTCTAATAGTTAAGGGATCCTCGACTCCATATTCCAATGAAAAACTTTATTTCTTAAAAAGATTTAATCCTTTACCCCTCAATGAAAATTCGAGAAAGAATATACATTCTCGTGATTTGTATCCATTTTTTTTTTTCAATTATAAATTGGAAAAATTGGATTATGAAATTACGAAACATAATTTTGATTAATTGAATCAATACATTCAATCGAATGAGTATAAGTAAAGGATCTATGGAAAAAGAGAGAAAAGTGTATTTCTAATCGTAACTAAATCTTCAATTTTTGCTTTATTTTGTATAGTCGAGATTGAAGCAAAATAAGTAGTAAACGATGACTTTGGTTTACTATATACATCGACATCTTGTTTTAGCTCGGTGGAAACAAACTACTTTTCCTAAGGATTCTTTCAGATAGAAATAGAGAACGAAGTAACTAGAAAGATTATTAAAACCCCACGCGTCTAGAGGGATCATCTAGAAAGCGCTTTGTTTTGACTGCATTAAGACAGAAAGGCTGACATAGATGTTATAGGTCGAATTTTTTTTCGCTCACGTCTTATAGCTGGAAATTCTTTCATATTCCATAAAGGAGCCGAATGAAATCAAAGTTTCATGTTCGGTTTTGAATTAGAGACGTTAAAGATGATGAATCAACGTCGACTATAACCCCTAGCCTTCCAAGCTAACGATGCGGGTTCGATTCCCGCTACCCGCTCTATATCTCTATGCTCTCTAAAAAATCGAGATCATAAATTTCTAATATTTCTATTTAAATTATTTTATATTTTATTTATTTATTTCAATTTAAATAAAATAATTTAATTTGACACTATACACGTTATACGTATTTTATACTACGTTTTATACTACATTTTATATTTTAATATTATATTTTAATAAATATTAATTAATAAATATTAAATTAATAAATATTAATTCTAATATTATAATATTCTAATATTATAATATTAGAATTATATTCTATTTAATTTTCATTAATTTTATATATTATATATTATATTATATTTATATATTATATATATATTATATTATTATATATATTATATTTATTATATTATAATTATTATTATTATAATTTATTATAATTATTATTAATTTATTATAATTATTATTATATTTTTTTATAATTCTATTTTTATTTATATTTTTATATTTAGTATATTTAGTTTACTATTTAGTATATTTAGTTTACATTAAGTTTGTATTAATAAATATTATGTATATAATATTATGTATATATATATTATTATATATTTATATTAATATTATATTTATAATATATCTATATATATATTTATAATATATCTATATATATATTTATAATATATCTATATATATATTTATAATATATCTATATATATATTTATAATATATCTATATATAAATTAATAGAAATTATATTCTATATATATATTATATATAGTTTTATTTATATTATTTATTTTATTTATATTATATAGTTATTTTTATATATTATATATAGTGTATATAATAAATAGTGTATATAATAATATGTAAATGTAAATATTAATTATTAATAGAAAATATTAATAGAAAATAGAATAAGTAATTGTAATAAGAAAAATTGAGAATTCTAATAATCTAATAACAAATTCAAAAATGAAATAAAAAGAATTATATTTATAAAAAAATGAATCATTTTTTACTTTTTACATTTCATATTTAATTAAAAAAATAGGTAATTCCTAAAATTACCTTGCATATTCTTTTTTTATGAACAAAAAAAATGAAAGAAAAAAGAAAAAAAAAAATTGGAATGGAATAGAAAAGCGTCCATTGTCTAATGGATAGGACAGAGGTCTTCTAAACCTTTGGTATAGGTTCAAATCCTATTGGACGCAATTTTTTTTCATATAATACCCATATCCATATAAATTAAATAAAATAATATAATTATAAATATATAAATATAATAATAATATATAAATATAATAATATAATAAAATGAAAATAATATAATAAAATATAATAATATAATAAAATGTAAAATGAAAATTAATATAATAAAATGAAAATAAAGATGATATAATTATAATCTATAATATTTAATAATAAATATTTAATATAATATAATTTAATATTAATATTTTAATATTAATATAATTAATATTAATATAATAATTTAATATTAATATAATAATAATATAATAAATAGAATATAATAATAATATAATAAATATATAATAATAATATAATAAATAGAATATAATAAATAGAAATAGAATATAATAAATAGAATATATAATATATAGAATATAATAATATATATAATATAATATAATAAAAATATATAGAATAAATATATATAATATATATAATAGAATAAATATATATAATATATAATATATAATATATATAATAATATTAATATATAATAATATATAATATAATAAAAATATATAATATATATAATAGAATAAATATAATAGAATAAATATATATAATATATAATATATATAATAATATTAATATATAATAATATATAATATATATATAATATAATAAAAATATATAATATAATAAAAATATATAATATATATAATAGAATATATATAATATAATAAACAGAATATATATATTAAATATATATATTAATATATATATTAATTATTAATATATTAATAATAAATAATTATATTAATAATAAATAATAAATAATATATATAATAAAATATAATAAAATTATATAAAATTTATAATGAAATTTTTATAATGAAATTTATAATGAAATTAATAATTATAATAATATAATTATTAATATAATTATAAAAAATATAATAAAATAAAGATTATTAAAATAAAGATTCAAAGTGATAAATTTCTTTATACTTGCTCCTTTTATACTTGCTCCTGAAGTAGAAAACGTTCCTTCTGTTCTTGAATAGCTTCTTTCAAAAGGGTTTCCGCCTCTTCGGTAAATGTTTTGGTAGAAGATATGATTTCTCGGAACTGGGGTTTATTCGTTTTTAAGTAAGTACGTAACTCAACGAGAAATTTCCTTACTTGTCCAATTTCTAATGAATCAAGATATCCATTCGTTCCAGTATAAATAGTCATTATCTGTTCCTCGACTGTGAGGGGAGCTGATTGGGATTGTTTGAGCAACTCACGTAATCGTTGACCTCTTGCCAATTGATTTTGAGTAGCTTTATCGAGATCCGAAGCAAATTGCGCAAAGGCTTCTAATTCTGCGAATTGCGCCAATTCCAATTTTAACTTACCAGCTACTTGTTTCATAGCTTTAATTTGAGCTGCGGATCCTACTCTTGAAACAGAAATACCCACATTAATAGCAGGCCTGATTCCAGCATTGAATAAATCGGCGGATAAGAATATTTGTCCATCTGTAATGGAAATTACATTAGTAGGAATATAAGCCGAAACGTCTCCTGATTGGGTCTCAACTATTGGTAAAGCAGTCATACTTCCTTCACCTAAACGGGAACTTGATTTAGCAGCTCTTTCCAAAAGGCGTGAATGCAAATAAAAGACATCTCCTGGATAAGCTTCACGACCAGGCGGTCTTCGTAATAGAAGCGACATTTGGCGATAAGCCTGCGCTTGTTTGAAGAGATCATCATAAATGATTAAGGTGTGTCGTTCGCGGTACATAAAATATTCAGCCAGCGCTGCCCCTGTATAAGGAGCGAGGTATTGTAATGTAGCCGGAGAATCCGCCGTTTCGGCTACCACAATAGTGTACTCCATTGCCCCTCTTTCCTGTAAAGTAGTCACTACCTGAGCCACAGAAGACGCTTTTTGCCCAATAGCTACATAAACACATATTACATTTTGTCCTTGTTGATTGAGAATTGTATCTGTAGCTACTGCTGTTTTACCGGTCTGTCTGTCCCCAATAATTAATTCTCGCTGACCACGTCCTATAGGGATCATCGAATCAATAGCAATAAGTCCTGTTTGAAGGGGCTCGTATACGGAACGTCTCGAAATAATACCTGGAGCGGGAGATTCAATTAACCGAGACTCAGAAGCTGAAATTTCACCCCGACCGTCAATAGGTTTAGCCAGGGCATTTATAACACGACCCAAATAAGCCTCACTCACCGGTATCTGAGCAATTCTTCCTGTTGCTTTTACGGAACTTCCCTCTTGTATCATTAAACCGTCACCCATTAATACAACACCGACATTATTTGATTCCAAATTCAGAGCAATGCCTATTGTACCCTCTTCAAATTCTACTAATTCACCTGCCATTACTTCGTCAAGACCATAAATACGAGCGATGCCGTCGCCTACTTGAAGTACGGTACCAGTATTTACAATCTTTACTTCTCTATTATATTGCTCAATACGTTCGCGGATAATATTACTAATCTCGTCGGCTCGAATGGTTACCATGAATATTTCTTCATTTTTTTTTTTTTCAAAAAAAAAAAATAATGCCTACAATAGAAGGACTAATCCGTTATTTCTTTTATCGTTCCAAATATTCCAAGATTAGCATTGATGGTACGTAAATGTAACTCGTCGGTCAAGCAACTATTCAGAGTTCCTAGAGCTCCCTGTAAGGCTTGTCGGAAAACCCGTTGTCGGACTTGATTAATCGTTCTTTGTTGTTCAAAATGAATGGTTTCATTTTTATAATTTTCTAATTGTTCCAAAGTCTTATAAGTTGAATTAATCAAATTCCATTTTTCTCTTTCTATCTCAGAGTATCCATTCATTCGAAACTGATCTGCTTCTATTTCCACTTTCCGTAAGCGGGCTCGGGCTTTTTCCAGTTGCTCAACGGCCCCCTCGCGTAGTTCTTCTGAATTTCGAATAGTATCCAAAATCCTTTGTTTTCGATTATCTAATAAATCGGTTAATGAAAGTAGATTATCTTTCCATTCATTGCAAAACTTCCATGATCCCTTCCCGAACCAAACATGAATCTTTCGATTCATTTGGCTCTCACGCTCAATTCTTATGGGGGAATTCCCATAGCTTTTTTGACTGAAATGAGCCTATCCTCTCTTCTCTATTCATATCAAAATGGATATTCCAAAAAAAATATCGAAATTAATCACTAATCCAAGTCCAAGACCGGAATATTCATATTCGGAGGACTCTTCTGACCAAACAAGTAATTGTCAGTAAAGTTGTTTCTTTTTTTCTTCAAATCCAAAGAATTTACTTTAATGTCCAGGTTATCGACTCAACATTGGATAAGAATGAGTGAAATACCCATTTTTCAAAAAATTTCAAAAAATGGGTTCAAATCTTTTTTCGACATGAGTGTTCTATACCGAAAAAAATTTCCAACTATTCATTTTGAACCTGTTTTTTTTTTTGTTTTTGTATTAACATAATAGTAGAAAGAGTACCTTGCTGCATCTAGACTTTAAACCAACCGTTTAGCTTTAACCATATTAATAGTCCCGCATTATTGGTTGATAGAGAATCAAAGTATATTTACCTTACCCATGAATCACGAATTGCTATAGTTCTTAAAGATGATTTCTTAATTTATTCAGAAGTAATTCGCAGGATCATGCACCCTTTCCTTTCTAGTTAAAACGAAAAAAGCGCAGCTGGTTCAATCCAGCCGATTCTTGAAATAAACAACTCGCACACACCCCCTTTCCAAAAAAAATCAATACACCAAGGACTACACTTAGATTTATTGGATTTGTTGCTAAAATATCGGTATTAAATCCGAAACTCCCGGCGGATGGCCAGTGACCCAAAGAAACGAAAGAATCGGTTACATTTTTCATAGGATCTCCTCTTTTCTTGTCGACTATAAGACAGACTAATTATCTAATTCTATACTAATTATCTAATTCTATATATTTTATATTATTATTCTATATATTTCTAAATATTTCTAATATTTAGATTTTCATATTTTCGTTTTCGATTTATATATATTATATGATTTATATATATATATTTTCTTTTTTATTTTATAGGATTAAACTTAAACAAAAGGATTCGCAAATAAAAGTGCTAATGCTACAACTAGTCCATAAATTGTTAAAGCTTCCATAAAAGCCAGACTAAGCAATAAAGTACCTCGTATTTTTCCCTCCGCCTCGGGTTGTCTTGCGATACCCTCTACAGCCTGGCCTGCGGCAGTACCTTGACCAACCCCAGGTCCAATAGAAGCAAGCCCAACGGCCAAACCGGCAGCAATAACGGAAGCGGCAGAAATCAATGGATTCATGATAAGTTCCTCGCACCAAAATAAAATAAAGAAATGGTTAATGATACAATCAATCAATAAATTATGACTTAATTATTCATCCTATCAATAAGATTTTCATCCAGTCGAAGTAACTAAGAACTCCGAAGTGAAGTAATAATATTAATATTATTGAATCATCAGAACGACTTCGATATCTATTTTTTAGTTCCTATCTACAAAGTTTTTGTGAATTCATACAACTTTTTTTGTTTTTCCATTTCTTTTTTTGTTCCGAATCATTTTTTGAATTCGAACTCTTCGTTCTTTTTCCTGATTGAATCTCTTTATTCAATATTCAATTCACAGTTACAAATGGAAAAAGGGGGGGCTTCTCTTGGAATCTCTATCTAAATTTCCAGTAGTAGGGCAGATTAGATATATCTTTTAACTCATATATAACTAGTTAATACTTAATATTCCATATACACGCCTTTCTTACATAACGTAAACCAACTATTCGTATCTTAGATTCAATCGGATTCTAAAATAATTTTTTGAAACATTCAAAAAAAAAATGGGCTTATAGCCAGTATATATATTACATACACCTAGGTTGATTCCACTCTCCTAAATAACCCATTTCGTTTTTTCTGAATCTCACTTTTCGTAAATTCTTCTCTTCCTTATCATTATTCCACACGGATACAATCAACCTAAATGGAAGAATTCATGAGTCTGAATCATTGCATAGAAGCTTTTGGTTAATCGAAGTTCATGATTTAAGTTCGTATAATTTATTAATTGTTTCTTTTGGTCAATCATTAAATTAATAAATTAAATAAAATCGACTGAAATGGAAATCGCTCTATAGAACCTCGTTTTTTAATCACACATTGTAATGTAAATAAATAAAGAATTCTTATTCAAATTATAACTCCTAAGAAGAGAATATTCATTGGAAGAAGGTATAAATGGTCAAAATGAATTCTAGGAAAAAGATCTTTTAGATCTCTTTCCTTTTTTTACAATTTAATATCGTAATCTTTTTTTCCTTTATTACTATTCCTTTAAATCTTTTAAATTGTATAGACCTTTTCTTTTTGTCGATTTATGTGTATATTTATGTGCCCTGAGTGTAAGTAGATTATCTTGAACAAGGCGTAGATTGCCTTACACTAAAAGCTAAAAAAAAGACCATTTTGAAAATTAGTCAATGATGCCCTTCCATGGATTCGCCTATATAAGCCGCAGCTAAAGTTGCAAAAATAAGAGCTTGAATACCACTTGTAAATAACCCAAGGAACATGACAGGTATAGGAACCACTAAAGGTACTAAAGAAACAAGAACAACAACTACTAATTCATCCGCTAATATATTTCCGAAAAGTCGAAAGCTAAGTGATAAGGGTTTTGTGAAATCTTCTAAAATGTTAATGGGTAAAAGGATTGGAGTTGGTTGAATGTATTTACTGAAATAACCTAATCCTTTTTTGCTAAGGCCCGCATAAAAATATGCTATTGACGTAAGTAAGGCTAAAGCAACGGTAGTATTTATATCATTCGTAGGTGCGGCTAACTCCCCGTGGGGTAATTCTATGATCTTCCAAGGTAAAAGCGCCCCCGCCCAATTAGAAACAAAAATAAATAAAAACATAGTTCCAATAAAGGGGACCCAGAGACCGTATTCCTCTCCAATCTGAGTTTTGCTCACATCTCGAATGAATTCAAGAACATATTCGAAGAAATTCTGACCGCCCATCGGAATGGTTTGTGGATTCCGAACAGCTACAA
>CANTUR010002166.1:42500-45000 GCA_947683625.1 Mallotus nudiflorus
TCGGGCTCCGTAGCAAGAAATGATATATTCTGTTAAAGATAGTCCTTCGCGTAAATTGCTTTGAATAGGTAAATCAATCATTTGTCCTTGCGGATCCGACATTAATCCTCTCATCCCTAATAATTGGTGTACTTGAGATGCATTTCCCCTAGCTCCTGAAAAAGACATTATATGGACTGGATTAAAGGGGTCCGTCATCCTAAAATTTAGATTCATTTCTTGTCGCAAATATTCACTTGTAGCATACCATATCTCAATAGATTGGCGTAATTTTTCTATCGCATGTACATTTCCATAATGATAGTGTTTTTCCAAAATCAAACTTTGTTGTTCAGCATCTTGGACTAGCCATCCCTTAGAAGGTATTGTTAAAAGATCATCAATGCCTAATGAAATGGATGTAGCAGTGGCTTGCTGGAAACCCAGAGTCTTTACTTGATCCAGGATGTGTGATGTATATGCCATTCCAAAATGATCTATTAATCTGCTAATAAGTCGTTTACTGACAGTTCCATCTATCACTTTATTGTGAAAGACCAGATTGGCCCGTTCGGCCATAAGTACCTCCATATTCCGCTGAGTAGAGTTCGACAATGGATTTGAGTCAATGATTGGAAACTTCCTTTTCTCGATCTTTATTTGTATAGAAATTCAGGAACTATGGTCCTATCTGAACCGAAGAGGTCGGAATTCATGCCGGTGTCATAGAATTACTTCGCTTAGATCCCTATGATTAGATACCATCTGAGCCGGCTTGGCAAAACCCTTGTATAGCTTCTTCGATTTCTCGATAAAGAGAAATATGACCAACAGTAGTTCGAATGTATATACAAAGAATTTCTTTGTTTATATTTCTTACTATTAGATAGTGCTCATAAATCTCATGATAGGTACCCAAAGATTCATAGTGAACTTCGACGGGAGCTTCTCTTGAAGCAATAGCGCATTGATCTAGTTGCCACCGGAGCCACAAAGGACTATCTAAATTGATTCTTTTCTGCCGATAAGCGCCAATTGCATCATAGGAATTCGAAAAAAAGGATTCTTTCATATATTGATCGTTATTATCGTCAATTCTTTCATTTTTATAATTTCTGTGATTACATGGATTATACCTATTTGCACAAATACCCCGGCGATTCCCGCTTGTTAATACATAGAGCCCAATAAGCATATCTTGAGTTGGTACGGAAACGGGATCTCCAATAGCTGGAGATAAGAGATTCATATGAGAAAACATAAGTAAACGAGCCTCCGCTTGAGCCTCCAACGATAAAGGTACATGAACAGCCATTTGATCCCCATCAAAGTCTGCATTGAACCCCTTACAAACTAATGGATGTAAACAAATAGCGCGGCCTTCCACTAAAATGGGTTGAAATGCCTGTATGCCTAATCTATGCAAAGTCGGCGCTCTATTCAGTAATACCGGATGCCCCTGCATAACTTCCTGAAGTATTTCCCATACAATTGGCTCTTTTTCCCGAATTTTACTCTTAGCAACTCCTATGTTCGAAGCAAGATGTTGTCTAATTAGACCACGAATTACAAATATTTGGAAAAGTTCTATTGCTATTTCGCGAGGCAATCCACATCGATGTAATGAAAGTGAGGGGCCTACGACAATGACAGAACGCCCTGAATAATCAACCCGTTTGCCAAGCATAGTCTCACGAAATCTTCCTTCTTTGCCTTCAATTACATCCGAAAACGACTTGTAAACCTTATTATGACTGTCTCTCATTGGTTGTCCGCGGATTCCATTATCAAGAAGCGTATCCACGGCTTCTTGTACCAATTTTTCCTGACACATTACTAACTCCCCCGGCGTAGATCTACTTGTTGTTAATAGATCAATAAGAGTATTGTTCCGATAGATAACTCTTCTATAGAGTTCATTAATATCTGAACTCATTAGTTTACCCCCATCTATCTGAATGATCGGTCTCAATTCGGGAGGAAGCACTGGTAATAGGCATAAAACCATCCATTCTGGTTCTATATTTGTTCGAATAAAATGCTTAGCTAATTCCACGCGTCTAACCAGAAAATCCTTTCTTCTTCCAACCTTTCGATCTTCCCATTCATTCCCCGTAGGCCCCTCTTCCCCTAATTCTTTCCATTCTAACGACGAATAATCTATAATAATTCGCAAATCTAGGTCGGCTAATTGTTCTCGGATAGAACCAGCTCCTGTAGAAATTTCTCGATTTCGAAATGTATCGAAGCCTTGGGCAGTAAAAAAAAGCGGAATACTGTATTTCCAGGATTGGATTTCGTATTCGAATAAACCCCGTAATCGTAAAAAAGTAGGTTTTTTAGTTATGGGCCTAGCAAAAGAAAAATTGGGATAGGATCCTATACTAGAGGGTCTCCCCCCCTTTAAAATCGGACGTGACAGTTTCCTCTCATCCGGCTCAAGTAGGTTATACCAAATAGAAAGAAAAATAGAAAGAAAAGGGTTCCCGCTTTCAAATTTCAAAATTGATAAAAACCCCAA
>CANTUR010002167.1:0-41548 GCA_947683625.1 Mallotus nudiflorus
AATAATAAATAGTGTTAGAATAGTTTTTACGAATTATTTACTATTTTTAACTAATTAATAATAATTTCTAGAAATATATTCAAATAATAATTTTATTTACTGTTTTTGTGATTAAATGAATTTTTAGCTATTTTTATTACATATCTGAACTATTTAAATAATTAATTGTGAATTTTACTGTTTAATTTTGAATAATTGAAAAATGGATTTTTATTAATATTATATAATTTATTTGAGATTTATTAACTAATTTGAAAATAATTAGCTTTAAGGTATTTGTTATTTAAATAACTTGAATTGAGGTATTTTGTTGATTTTTAAGGATTTTAATGATTTTTAATATATTCTTATTAAATTATTGACTGTTGCATATTTTGGTTCTCGATTGAGCGAATTATGTAGTTCGGTGGCCTAACCCAAGAAGTTGTGCTTTTGTGGATATTGAAGTGTGTTTATTTGCAGGATCGGCTCTACTTTTAGTAGAGAGATGTCCGTTTTATAGAGGAAACTCTGCCAAATTTTTGGTAGAATTCTCGTGAAATGTGACATTGGGTCAATCCTGAGGTTTTGATTTTTAGTCAAGTCATGTCCTAGATCGAGTCATTCTTTAAAATTTCTAGAAGTATAAAAGTAGGAATTAAATTCTAATACTGCTATTATTCACTTATTTTCTATAGTTTCATCGAGACCAACGCCTATTGGACCAATCCAGTCTATCTCTTTTAGATGAGTGCACAATTGTGAGTTATTATTTTATATATGCATTGCATGTGGAACACATAATTATGAGCATCCATATTTTTATAATGTATTTAGATATGAATTATTGTATTAAATGATTATGTATATGTTGGTATATACTCGGTATATTTTTGCTATATTTCTTTTAAAATGGATGCCGTTATGTTTAAATTATGCATGTTATTATTTTTAATAATTATACAATTTATTTGAAGGATAGCGGTAGAACGTACTACCTAGTGGAATGCACTAGGACTGTGTACGTACCAGTGCATTAGATTTTAGGGTTGAAATTATTTGATGTGAGACTTTATTATTTGATTATTGAAAATTATGGTAAGAGAGTAGTGTGATTGCGAGAGCTCAGTTGACCTAGTGTCTTGGGACTAATCACACTGATAGTGAGATTGCAGGAGCTCGGTTGACTTAGTGTCTCGAGACCAGTCTACTGTCTAAAAATGGAAAAGGGAATTATTTTGGAATTAAGTAAGCCTGTTGGCTAGTGAGACTCAATGATTGAGGTTGCATAATATTTTTGGGTTCTACTTCGATCCTTCACTCAAATAAATTTTTTTGCATTTATTATTATATAAAAGTGAATTTTTGCATCTGTATGGTATGCATGTATATATATTATTTATACTAATGTTTGACTGTATATGACTTTAGGTTTCATGTATATATATTATAATAATTCACTCACTGAGGTCTGACTCCCCTCAACATTTTTTTTCAGGATTTACTGCTTCAGACCTTTCTCGTCGTATTATTCATCGAACTCTTTCCTCCCTGACTAATTTATGTAAATATTGAACTATTGTGTTCCTGTATTTTAGTAATCACTGCAGTAGTAGTGTTATTGTATTGGTAGTGTGTTGTAATATTAGAGATTTTGTACTGAATAGTGTATAAAGATATTTTTATTATAATATGATATACAAAGTTGATTTTATATTAATTAAAATTTTAATTCTAGCATATTTTTGTATTATATTTGCATGTGTTTTTTTTAAAGCTTGTTACTGGTTCTAGCTTCAAAAGAATTTTCATTCCCTAGCGCCAGTCATGACTCCCCGGTTTAGTCATGACAATTAAAAACATGATAACATGATCATTAGGCAATATAAAGGAAATAATTTAAAACATATATGCAGATAGTGCTACTTAAATGCATCATAAACATAGTACATATAGCACTTATTTTGAAACTTGACAAACTTAACTATCACATGATCATATAAAGTTTAGCTAGATAACATACATTATCATGTAGCACTTAGCATATTACAAACACAAACACTAATCACAATTATCACATAACTTCTTCTCCCCCTTTGTCAAAGATAAAAAGAAAAGAGAGAGATATAAAGGGAAATTAACATAAAGGAATAAAAAATCCTAGAGGAATTAAAAACCAAAAATCAAAAAAATGAAAATAAAAGTGCACCAAATCTTTATAAAATCTATGGCATACATAAACAAAGTAAGAAAAATAAAATCATGAAAGCATGATTATTAAATTATGACAAAATTAGTCACACTTACAATGTTACCATGCATGCATAAAAAAATTATGTAGAATAAATTCAAACAGTTGATATTAAGAACATACCATCACATAGTTATATCACTAACATAAACACATTTTTAAAAAAATTAAAATTTTAAAAATTTTTTTAGAAAATTTTCTCCCTTAAAGAAATTAACTAAATATTCATGCAAACTCAATTATTTCTCCCCCTTTATCAAAATACAAAAGAAAATTGTAAAAGAAAATAAAAAAACATTAATGAAAAGGATAGAGTTACAATGATATTAAAATACCAATTGTAAACTAAAGAGAAATATAACAAGACATAAAACTAATAGCTCATGACTTATATCTAAAAAATAAACTGAATGTAAATAGTCACAAAATAACTATAAAAATAAACAAACAGCTCAATGCTTAGATATGAAAAATATATTGAAAAAAAACCAAATACAATCTGACAACAAATTTAGCAAAAACATATAAAAAGAACTAGTATTTATGAGGAGTATGAGGAATTTAAAAAAATATAATGCATATTTAAACATATATAAATGCATGACAATTTTAAAAATGCTAGATTTGAATAACTAATTAATTGAAAAAAATCAATAAATAATTATTAAATAGCAAAAAAAATTTTTAAAAAAAACATAAAGATCAAAATCAAACTTTAAATAATTATTGTGTTCAAACCCATAAGCTCATGAATTGTGATTGCAATATAAAAAGTTATTGTTCCTATGAAAACTATATATTGAGTACTAATATATTTACTTATATCTCAGCTAGTAAATTAAATAAAAGTGAATTTGTAACCAAAATAAATGAAGAAATCTAAATTAAATTAAAATTAAATGATAAAAAGCTTAGAGCTTAGACTTTGTTTTACTATTCCAATCAGATCATGAACACTTTAAATAAATTTAAACATTGAATTCTGCTAAGGGTAATTGTTCTAAAATACCTAAAGACTCTCTCGTTCAATGAAGCATGTCAAGATTAAGATTCAACCTACTCTCATGATTAAGAAATTAGTCAAAACTCATTAAGATCTTTAACAATTATTTTATCCCCAAAGAGCTCACCTACTCTCATGGTCAAGTGATCTAAGTTCTATGAGTCTAAAACTAATAAATTCCCCAAACTCTTATTGGTGAATCTACCTATAAACATGCAGACAAGCTGGCCAAGAATGAAATCATAAAATAAGTGCAACTCATAAAATTAACTAAAAATTAATTTAATAAATAAAACTTGTGTTCAATCACATCATGGAATAACTACTCCTAACCTAAACCTTAAAGGAATTTAGCCACGCATACTTGTGGCAAAGCAAACAAACATAATTAAAAGATTAAAGATGAAGAAAGAAATAATGAAAATAAAACTCTTGAATTCTTGAATCAATTGTCTTTAATCCTAATTTAGCTCTTTTTTTGTTGCCTCTTGAGTGGTGCATGAATTCCCACAAATACCTCTTAACATCTCTTTATATAGGAAAGCCTAATAGGAGACTTTTTAGCCTTTAAATTCCTCTTCCCTTCTTGCTTAGGAAAAAGTCTCCTTTTCTTTGACACACCCATTGCATGACCATGCTGAGCCAGTGTGACATTAATCTTTTTGGCACAATCTTTATCACAATAATACATGAGCTCAGATTCAGATTCCAGAAGGTTGCACACTTTCAAACATGGCAGTGCATGAAACTATGTTGCAGTTTCAAAACTTCTTCAATTTGAACAGAAAGATGCACCAGCAGCAAGACACCTGTGTTGTGTCTGTGTGACATGAAGCTTGCATTCCAGTAAACTGCACAGGCATGACACAGGTGTGTGCCAAACTGTGTTGCCTTTAATCATGATCTTCTCATGCAAATCCTTGATTTTTTTAGAATCCTTATCTAGTTTTCTAAAGGAAAAAGGGAATATTTGTTAACACTTGAATAAAATTCCTAATAAAAATAAATAAATTACAAAAATAAATAAAAACTAAATAAAATATCAAACCAAAGTAATTCTTATTTAAGCGCAATTCCTACCTAAATTAATTTGAATATTTATACAAAACTCATTAAAATTCAATTGAAATATATATAAAGAATTATTCACATTAAATTCCTCTATACTAAAGCTTTGCTTGTCCTCAAGCAAAAATCAAATTTGATAATTAAAAGAATAAACTCAACTTCAATTAAAATTTCAAGCTTTTAAGACATGTAACTAATAACACCGAGACTAAAATATATTTCCTAAAGAGGATAGCCAAACAAAAGCATATTATATATAAACAATTTACTAATCATAACCCAAACACATAATTCTTTGAAATTCAATGAACATATTTCTAGAAGAAGAGCATTTAAGCTTGTAATCCCTTTAAAATAAAAATTAGTTGTGAATGCTTTTTATGCTCTGGTTCACAATATCTTTTCTTTTATTTGATGAGTGTGTTGTATGCTCTATATCACCATTTTTTTACTCTTTCAAATCAAATCTTCTCACTCTTAGTCATTCCCTATCGTTCCTATATTACTAAGTGTGGATACCACCAAGTGGATCATTTGGATACTCTTACTCTAATTAAAGCATCAGAGTAGATTCAGAGCATATCAAAATTTTGATTTAAGTCTTGCTCTTACTAAAGAAAAGAGAGATTTTTTTTCTTTTTTCTTTTTTCTTAAACAAAATGCATTCTCTCCCAAAATCATGTTCAGATTCAATCTCTAAATTCATGTTTAGGTTATAAAAACTAAATCATTCATACATAATATCCCTGTCCAACCATCTTAATCAACAAATCATTCAATATTTCGGTAGTTGAATTGGAAAACAAGCTTATACACTATTTAGAGTTTAATTAAAGTTAAGTAATAATTTTGCACAAAATGGAAAGAAATATAAAATTTTGAAAGGACAAGCTAATTCTAATGTGGAGAAAACAAGTTAAGGATTAATGAACTTAGGATAAGTAAATAGTATTATTATTATTATACATTTTATTTATTTATTTATTTTTTATTTTATTAAAGAAATTTGATTTTTTTAAAGGAAGACAAATATAAAAACAAAAGATAATAAAATGACCAAAGTCCCCCACATTAGTGATGTCACTGTCCCTAATGACTCAAACAGGAGAAAACAACTTAGAAATATGTAGAAAAAGATAAAGAAAAGAATATAAAGAAAGGGAAAAGAAAAGTACTACCCTTTGATTGGTTGTTATAACACGAAAAATACTAAAAACAAAAAGAGAATAATAAAAGCAAAAACTAATATAGAGAAAATAAAGAAAAATTAACAAGAATAGAAAATAGTAGAAAAGAACCTAACAATTAACATAGAACAGGAGAAAAAATAAAACTAGATACAACCAAAATAAAGTTCAAAAGAAATATAAAGAGAACCATCCATAAGTGCAAAAACCAACAACCTAAATAAAAATAAAAATATCAAAATAAACAGAAACTAAATTCAATCATCCAAGGGTGAAAAATCATCATAAAAGCTAGTAGGGTCATGAACATTAACTGCTTCATCATCATCATCAATTTCTTTAGTGGTAGCTACAGAAGTGGATATTGGACAAACAGGGCGAAGAGGCATGGTAATGCCGTGAGTCTAATAGATGTTGGTGATACCAATACTCAGCCACTGAAGCATGTCAATGTGGTAGTGAAGAGTGGCCTTAAACTGTGATGCAAAGATGGTGGTTACAGAAGTAGAAGGCTCAAATGGCGGGGGAGTGTGCTGAGGTTATGGAGGTGGTGTTTCTGCATGGGCAGGGGCATAAACCAAAAAATATTTCCCATCCTTCACAGTAACTAACATGATGTTCCTCATAAAATAAAAATTAAAAAGGATCGTGGGACATACCTTAGTCAAGTTTGAGCAACCATTAAAAAACACCTAAACATTTACCTAGATAAATGATGTACCTATATCCCAAATGAGGAATAAACCCTTTGTCAAAGCACCAAAGGTAAAATAAATACTTAGTGGAAACAACTCAAGTACTCTCTTGCCTACCACATATAGTGAAGGCAATAAAATGATGTAAAAAGCATAACTTAGGTCTAGAAATATTAGTGCTCTTACGAACTCTAGGATCATAAATAATATTACCCTTATTATGAATGATTTCTTGCTAATAATGCTTAGGGTTATCAAAACCAAAGTCAATGATTATATCGTTAATAGCTTCACTAGTGGTAAAGAGAGGCTTATAGAGACCACAATTTACAAAAAAGTCATTCAATGAAAAAGAAAAGAATTTTCCTCCTAACTAAAATTTAACCATATATGGTTTATCAAACACAATCAAACCCTTTTTAAGAGTAAAACCATATAGAAATTCTAGGAACAATTTTGGATAAGTGGATTGATTAATTCTAATAAAATTCTCCCATTTAGATCGGTCAATCATGCCTAAAATAAAATCACACAATCCCATAACCCTAAGATCATTGGTAACGATATGATAGGATGGGTGAAAGGGTAAGGGGAGTAAAGCACTTACTCATTTATGATGTTCTTTATTTAGGAAATGAAGGAGTGGGTGTAAGGAGGTAAAAGAAGGTAGTGGTGTAGAAGTTGATGGCGACGACACAGTCTGCAACCACTGATACAAGGGCACTTCCTTCATGGATTTGATTTTTTCCTACTATGCTTTTCATGACCTATGATTCTAGGAGACATGGTATCAACAAAATTTTTAGGGATAGGAGAGAGAAAGTGAAGAAATTTGAGAAAATCTGGAAAGAAAGTAAAAAAATAAAAAGGTAAAAAGAAAAAGCGAGGAAGGGATAGATGGCGGCTAGGATTTGCAAAAAGAAGATCTTTATACTAATTTGACCATATGAGTGTGCTACACATGTATGGTAGACCATGCAATGTGAAATAGTAGGAAATGTAACATTGCACAGTTGTGTGGAACTTATGTTGCAAACCGTGCAACCTTATGATTGAAAGTGAATTTGATGGTTTAATTCACTACATGAGTGTGTGGAAGTTATGTGTGAAACTATATAAATTTCTACCCAATTTAATTATGATGGCAGTATACACAACATAGTTTTGTTGGAGCAAGTGTTGTAAACTGTGCAACCTTCTGCCTATAAGATTTAGCTAAAAAATTTTATGACACAACCATGTGGTCCTAGTGCTACTCTCCGTGATATAGAGTATCTCATTACACGGTCATGTGGTAACCATGTGTCAAAGTGTATAAAGGTCTGGATAACTCTTACAGATGGAAAATGGGATAACACAACCATGTGCTACCCATGTGTAAAATCGTGCATGTTTCTGCCTTAAAATTTATAAATGAGAATTTTTACACAATTAACACACAACGGTGTTGCAATATGTGTAAACATATAAGCATATGGAATATTGACATACAGTTATAACCATGGATGTTTTATGATCGTACGTAGCATATGAATGATAAATCTAGTGTTGCATACCTAAACACGATTTGAAGCACCATCGTGTGGATGTCTGTGTGGAATGTCCAAACACTTGATCCTTAGCTTTTCATCTTTTCCTTTTGCTTATGAGAAACCTAAGATAAAAATATGTAAAATATAAATAAAATTAAGGAAAATAAAGCACATAAAAATAATTATTAAAAAGATAAAAGAAAAACAAGTTTAAGTAAAGAACCAATGGGTTACCTCCCATATAGCGCTCGTTTATGGTCATTAGCTTGACCAAGAGTTCATGTTCTCATTCAATGTCAAGGAGTGTGCAAGAAACACTCTTTAAACTTGCTTCTTTAAGATGATAAGGCTTTAAATGTTGCCCATTAACTTTGAAAGTCTCATTGGCCTTGTTCAAGAGTTCCACCACTCCATAAGGGAAAATTTGTTTGATCATGAAGGGACCAGACCATTGTGAGTTAAGTTTTCCTAGAAAAAGCTTCAATATTGAGTTGAAAAGGAGTACTAGATCTCCTTCTTGAAGCTCTTTCTTTTATAATTGCTTGTCATGCCATTTCTTAGTCCTTTCTTTGTAGATCTTGGCATTTTCATAAGCATCCATTCTGAACTCCTCAAGTTCATTCAGTTGGAGAAGCCTTTTAATTCCAGCTTTTGCTAGATCAAAATTTAGAAACCTTGTAGCCCAAAATACTTTGTGTTCTAGCTCAACTAGGAGGTGACATGATTTTTAAAAGACTAGATGAAAGGTTAAGTTCCAATTAGAGTTTTGAAGGCTATTTGATATGCCCAAAGTGCATCATCTAAACATATAACCAATCTTTGTGGTAAGCATTGACCATCTTCTCCACTAGTTTGAGGATGGTATGATGTGGCTACTTTATGCTTGACCCTATACTTTGTAAGAAGACTCTCAAACTAACTATTACAGAAGTGTGAACTACTATCACTTATTATAGCCCTAGGAGTTCCAAAGCAAGTAAATATATTTCTTTGAAGGAATTTAGTAAATACCTTAGCATCATTAGTTAGTGAAGCAATTGCTTCTACCCACTTAGATACATAATCGACCCTAACCAAGATGTACTTCTTCCCATAATAGCTAGGAAATAGACCCATAAAATCAATCCCCCATACATTAAAAAGTTCAATCTCCATGATGTTTGAGAGTGGCATCTCATTTCGCCTTCCAATATTCCCTGTCCCTTGACAATGATCACACTTAAGTACAAAATCTCTTACATCTTTAAAAAGAGAGGGCCAATAAAAACCACTTTGAAGACCTTTGTCGACGTCTTAATGGAACTTGCATGTCCCTCACACTTAAGTGAATGACAATGAATGAGGATTCCTAGAATTTCCTCATCGAGCACACATCTTTTTATCAAACCATCTCCACATCTCTTGTATAAGTAAGGTTCATCCCATAAATATTGTTTTACATCCTAAAAAAACTTCTTCTTTTGATGGTAATCTAAATCAAGGGGAATAACTCCACAAGCTAGATAATTTATGAAATCTGCATAATAAGGAACACTTTCTTGCACTTTCATGAGTTGTTCACCTTGAAGTTCATCAAGAATGGGAAGAGAGTCTGAATTATGATGGTTCTCAAGATGAGAAAGGTAATTAGGTATTAATTTCTTAGTCCCCATGCACTCTTTTATCTCTAAATAAAATTCTTGCAATAAAAGAATCCAGCGAATAAGCCTTGGCTTAGCATCTTTTTTTGCTAGGAGGTACTTGAGGGCTGAATTATCTGTGTAAAGAACCAACTTACTTCCAAATAGATAAGATTGAAACTTATCCATTGCATGCACCACTGCTAGAAGTTCTTTTTCAATTGTTGCATAATTTATTTAAGCTTCATCAAGTGTGGCTTATGTAGTAAATTTCATAGGCCTACTTGTCTTTTTGTTGCCCCAATACAGCCTTAACAGTAGAGTCGCTTGCACCGCACGTGATCTTAAATGGGAGGCTCTAATTTAATAGTTGCAAAATAGGTGCTATGATTAAGGCTTCTTTTAACCTATGAAAAGCATAAAAAAATTTATCATTAAATTCAAATAGGACATCTTTACCAATAATATTAGTCAAAGGTTTAGCAATTTTGGAAAAGTCTTTGATAAAGTGATAATAAAACTCAGTATGACCAAGGAAACTACTTATTCCTTTGACGGAGGTTAGTGGTGGAAGTTTTTCAATTACATCAATCTTGGCTTTATCTACCTCAATTCCTTTTTCAAACATGATATGTCCAAGTACAACTCCTTTAGTCACTATGAAGTAACACTTCTCCCAATTAAGCACTAAATTAGTTTCCTTGCATCGTTGTAACACTTTAGAAAGGTTATCCAAACATACATAAAATGAAGTACCATACACAGAAAAATCATCCATAAAAACCTCCATAATGCCCTAAAAAAATAAAAAAATATTAACATCATGCATCTTTAAAAAGTTACGGGTACATTACATAACCTAAAAGGCATTCTTCTAGATGCATATATTCTATAAAGGCATGTGAATGTGGTCTTTTCTTGGTCATCAAGATGGATGGGGATTTGAAAGAATCTTGAATAACCATCTAAATAACAAAAGAAAGAATGATTTGCAAGCCTTTTTAAGAGTTGATTAATGAAAGGTAAAGGAAAGTGATCTTTCCTAGTGGCCTTGTTCAACTTCCTATAGTCAATGGACATACACCAACCCATGACAATCCTAGTGGGAATTAATTCATTATTCTCATTTTTAACCACTATCATTCCACCTTTCTTAGGGACCATATGAATTGGGCTAACCCAATCACTATCTGAAATGGGATAGTGTCACAACCCAAAACGGGGGCCATGACCGATGCTAGGGAACGAGAATTATTTTGAATTCGGAAATCATAGCAAGCCTATAAAATAAAATAAAAGCATGCAATAATAATAAAATAAATAAATATAATAACTCACAGTGAAAATAAATCTCATAAGTAAAATAAAATAAAATAATAATAATCCATCAATAAATTAGCTAACACAAATACATCTCATATACATATAAACTTTAATACAATCTCAGTTCAAATCTTTGAAATACAAATTTCATACGAACACAATACATAAATCTCATAACTGACTACAACTACTGCAGTGTCTAGATTATAAAATAACATCAAGTAAGCATATTACATAATGAAGTCGGGGCAGAAGAAATCCAGCGTATGGGTCTGCTACTGAGGTCTGAAGATGAGGACTCTCCTAAAAAATAGTCAACGGAGGGGAGTCAAACCTCACTGAGTGAATTGTTATAATATATATACATGCATAGCTAAATGACAATGCATACATTCAATAGTATATATAATAAATATATATACAGGCAAACACACAGATTTAGTAAAATCATTTTATATAAATACTGAAAATAACATCCGATTATGAAGGATCAAATAGAACCCTAGAAAATCACAACCTTAAACAGTGTTAGACAACACTCTAGCCATACAGGCTCACTTATTCCAAATAAATTCACTTGTTCCATTTGGACAGTAGACTGGCCCCGAGACACTAAGTCAATCGAGCTCTAGCAGTCTAACTGTCAGTGTGAATGGTCCTGAGACACTTGGTCAATCGAGCTTTAGCAATCACACTCTCAAATCACATCACATATTAATTCAAATCACATCACATATTAATTCAAATCAATTCGATCATAATCCATAAATAGGTTAGCAATAAAGCTTAAATGGCTATCGGCATATCGGTACGTACTCGGTCCTAGTGCTACCCACTAGATAGCACGTTCTATTGATATCCTTCATTAATAAAAAAAACATACATTCATAAAATAAATGATGCATGATATTAAATAAAATAACAATATAAACCATATATATACTAGAAATATACCAAAAATAAACCAAGTATATTTCAAGTATATATACATCGAATAAATTCAATTTAATTACAAAATAAACTGGAAATAAACTATAAATATACTTAAAAACATTATAAATTTAATTCAATGATAAAACATGCATTTAATTTAAAATATACCAAAAATATACTAAAATATAGCTAAGCAATTATTAAACCATTTATGCATATTTCATAAAATTTAAACATACATTTCTAAGAATATGCATCCTAAGACACGTATATATAAAATAACAACTCACTGTTATTACGCTCCACGAGACGGGTCTGACAGGCCTGGTCCACTAGGTGTCACGACCCAAAACAGGGGCCATGATCGGCATTAGGGAATGGGAATTCTTTCGAATCCGGAACCCGTAGCAAGCCTAAAAATAAAATAAAACATGCAATAATAATAATAACAATATCAAATGCAGCGGAAATGAAAATCATAAATATCACAGTAGTATTTTCACCAACTAGATTTAAATTAAATCTCATCTCATATATATAAATCTTTTAATACAAATCCAATTCACATAATACAATATCTCACATAAATAAAATACATAAAATCCCACAATTTAATTTACCACTACTGCAGTGTCTAGATTATAAAAATAAGACTCAAATAAGCAGTTTCCACAAAGAAGCCGGGGCGGAAGAAATCCGACGTACAGGCCTGCTACTGAGGTCTGAAGATGTTGACTCTCCTGAAAAATAATCAACGGAGGGGAGTCAGACCTCACTGAGTGAATTACTATAATATATATACATACACACTAAATGACAATGCATACAATCAATAGTATATATATATATATATATCTAATATATATACAGGCAATTACACACAGATGCAATAAAATCATTTTATATATATTTATTAAAAATCATCTTTTATGAAGGATCAAATAGAACCCTATGATATCGAAACCTTAATCAGTGTTAGACAACACTCTAGCCATACAGGCTCGCTTATTCCAAAATATTCACTTATTCCATTTAGACAGTAGATTGGCCCCGAGACACTAAGTCAACCGAGCTCCAGCAGTCTGACTGCCAGTGTGATTGGCCCCGAGACACTTGGTCAACCGAGCTCCAGCAATCACACCTCCAAACCATATCTCACACATCAAATAATCATATTCAATAAATATCCACAAATAGTTAGTAGTATAGCCTAAATGCTATAAGTGCACCGGTACGTACTCGGTCCTAGTGCTGCCCACTAGGTAGCACGTTCTATTGATATCCTTCATTAATAATTATAAAACATCCATTCACAAATAAATGATGCATGAATTTAAATAAAATAACAATATAAACCATATATATACCGAAAATATACCAAAAGTAAACCAGGTATATTTCGAGTATATATACGTCAAATATATCCAATCAAATTGTAAAATAAGCTAGAAATATATTTAGAAACATTTTAAATATATTTTATTTACAAAGCATGCATATAATTTAATATATACCAAAAATAAACCAAAAATATACTTAAATACAAATCACATTATCTATGCATTTTAATCAAAATAAAACATATATTTCTAAATCATGTATCCTAAAGCATATATATATAGTATAGTAACTCACAAATTAGTGCGCTCCACGAGATGGGGGCCTGGTCCACTAGCCCTCGGTCTCGGCGCAACTAAAAAAACAATAACGACAGAAATTAAAATAATCCTAACATAAATCCTAGAATTTGATCTAGAATATTAAACACAGAATTGAGATTAAGGTTCGACCGGATATCACGTTTTACGAGAATTTTATCGAAATTCGACAGAACCTCCCCTGTAAAACGGACATCTCTCTACTCAAAGAGTAGAGCCGACCCTGTAAAGAAACACAGTTCAAAAAACAAGCTCAACACTCAACCACAACCCCTCGGTCGGACTCCAAATTACCGTCTACCGATCGGGGTCCAAAAACACAGAACAATTCCAGAAATATCAAAAATATCCTTGTAACATAGAAATTCATTTTATAGGTAAAAATTACATAATTAACCTTAAAACACTGTAAAAACCGATAAAAACTCATTTTATTAGAAAAACCGTATATTATATATATAATTGAAAATAATTCACGAAAAATAGTTTTAATTAGTTAAAAATACTAAATAATTTGTAGAATTCATTTTTATACCTTAAATAATTATTGAAACCAATTAAATTACATTTTTAGCCAATTTAGGGTAAAATTACCAAAATACCCCTATATATATAAATATACTATAATTACTTCAAAAATTCACCAAAAATTATAAAATTATCCAAAATTAATTTTCTCAACATATTTATTAATAATATCAATAATTAAACCCAATTAACCAATTAATTTCAAATAAAAACATAATTAACCCTAATTTCCCAAAATTACATAAACTTCAATAATTCAAAATAAATACATAGAAATTCATAAAAATTCCAAATAAATTCCTATAATTCATTTCAACACCTATAATTACCATAAAACACAATTTCATAATTTAAATAATTAACTTCCGGAAATTAGAAAATAATATTAAAATATTCAAAAATACCCAAAAATCAAAATAATCTCCAAAAATTCCACAAAAATTCATACATGTAGATTAAGCTACTAGGATCAACATTTATGAAGGGAGTTTTCATGAATTGATCAATTCAAAGCTCAAAAAAATCAAAAACCCTAATATGGCCGAAATCAAAAATTCGAAACCTAAGCAAATCAAGACTGTTTAAGCTCAAACCAAAGCTAGAATCACACTCACCGGAGCTCAAGGAGAAGAAAGAGACCGGCGGTGTTGAAAACAGTGGGCAGAATCGTGGTCGACGGCGAGGAGAGGAAGTTTCGGCCAAATAGGGAAAATAGGAGCTAACCGGCGCCGGGGAAGAAGCTTGGGGCGGCAGAGCAGCTGGTTGGGGAAGGCAGAGCTGCTGGCAGCACACCGACGATAGGGGAACGGGAGTTGCAGCGGTGGTGGGTGATCGGGCACGGGAAGGAAGAAGAGAAGGGAAGAAGAAAAGAAAAGAAAAAGAAAAAGAAAAGAAAAAGAAAAAAATAAAAAATAAAATAATAAAAAAATAATTTTAATAAAATATTTGAAAAAAATCACATCCACACACTTAATATTTAATATTTTAAAATTTAATATTAATTAAAAATAATTAAATAACAATAAAATAATTAATTAATTAGTAAAATATTAGGGTAATATATTAAACCCTAATTAAATAAATATTTACACGCATAGGCTTCGTTTAGTATTTTTAAAAATACGTATGAGTTCATGCAAGTCCAAAAATATATTTAATATAATTAATAATAAATTATTTACGTGAAAATTTTCCCGAAAATAAAAGTCTCGGAAAAATTTTACGTAAAGCACTGTAAATAAGACACGATAATTAAAACAGATTTTAAATACTTATCAACCTCGTAAAAATATCGTAATATATATATACAAAAATTATTAACACTGTATATCCTAGTACATTATTAAAATATTTAAAAACACAGGATATTACAGTCTTCCCCCCTTACAAGAATTCATCCTCGAATTCCAGAAAGAAAAGATTACAGGATCAGGAAAGAAAGAGATACGGGTAAGAAGCTCGCATCTCAGCTTCAGTCTCCCACGTATGCTCCTTAACTCTATCGCTACGCCACAGAACCTTGACCATCGGAATCTGTTTCGAACGCAACTGTCGAACTTGATAATCTACGATCGCCACAGGTTCTTCCACAAACGTCAGATCTTCACTCACTTCTACACTGTCGGGTTGCAACACGTGTGAAGGGTCTGAGATATACTTCCTCAACATCGAGATATGAAACATTGGATGCACCTGTGACATACTCGGAGGCAAATCCAACCGATATGCAACAGTGCCAACTCTCTCTAGAATCTCAAACGGTCCAATATACCTCGGTGCTAACTTACCCTTCCTACCAAATCTCATCACACCCTTCATCGGAGATACCTTCAGAAAAATGAAATCTCCAACCTGAAACTCCACATCTCTGCGCCTAGGATCCACATAACTCTTCTGTCTACTAACTGTGGTCTCTAATCTTCACTTAATCACGGCGACTTTCTCTGCAGCATCCTGAACCATCTCAGGTCCAGTCAAAGCTCTCACACCCATCTCATCCCAACTCAAAGGGGATCTACACTTCCTTCCATATAACGCCTCATACGGTGCCATACCAATACTGCTATGGTAGTTGTTATTATATGCAAACTCAACGAGTGGCAAATGATCATCCCAGCTACCTCCCAAATCCAAGACACACATCCTCAACATATCTTCCAGTGTCTGGATCGTCCTCTCAGACTGACCATCTGTCTGAGGATGAAAAGCAGTACTGAAGTCCAACCTAGTGCCCATCGCTTCCTGCAATTTTTGCCAAAAATGAGAAGTAAACACTGAACCTCTATCTGACACAATGGACACAGGTACTCCATGAAGGCACACAATATGCTTCACATACAACTTCGCCAATCTGGCAACTGAATAAGTGGCTTTCACAGGCAAGAAATGTGCAGACAATGTCAACCTGTCAATAATCACCCAGATGGAGTCGTATCCATCCTTCGAACGAGGCAAACCGACTACAAAATCCATAGCTATCCTTTCCCACTTCCACTCGAGAATAGGAAGAGGCTAAAGCTTCCCAGAAGGCTTCTGATGTTCGGCTTTCACTTGTTGACATGTTAGACACTTAGCAACATAATCAGCAACATCCTTCTTCAATCCATCCCACTAGTATAAATCTCTGATACTGTGGTACATCTTAGTAACACCTAGATGAACGCTGTAGGCTATAGAATGTGCTTCCTCTAAAATCTCCTCTCTCAAATCATCCATATCAGGAACACACAATCTACCACTAATCCACAACACACCATCATCATCGAGTGTGAAATCAGTGAACTTCCCTGCTCTGACATTCTCTGCAAGCTCTTCTAAAATAGGATCTCGGCTCTGAGCTGCTTTAATCCTATCCCTCAGTACAGATCATACTTTAAACTGAGCTAGCAGTCCACCTGATCTACTAAGCTTCATCATCAGACCTTGATCCACCAACAGATGCAACTCCTGGATCAACGGTCTCCTCTTAACATTGATGTGAGCAAGACTACCTGAGGACTTTCTACTCAAGGCATCTGCTACCACATTAGCTTTACCCGGATGATATAAGATCTCGCAATCATAGTCTTTCAACAGTTCCAACCATCTCCTTTGCCTTAGATTCAAATCTCTCTGCTGAAAAATATACTTAAGGCTCTTGTGATCAGTAAATATTTCACAAGTCACCCCGTACAGATAATGTCTCCAAATCTTCAAAGCAAAGATTACTGTAACCATCTCAAGATCATGTGTGGGATAGTTCTGCTCATGCTTCTTCAACTGCCTCGAAGCATAGGCTATCACCCTTCCATTCTGCATCAACACACAACCAAGACCAATTCTAGAGGCATCACAGTAAACTGTGAACTTATCCACACTATTAGGCAAAGCTAACACTGGTGCTGTGGTCAACTTCTCCTTCAACAACTGAAAAACTGTTCTCACAAGCTTCTGACCACTCGAACCTAACATTCTTCTGAGTTAAGCGAGTCATAGGGGCTGCAATTCTAGAAAAATCCTGCGCAAACCACCTATAATACCCGGCTAAACCCAGAAAACTCTGAATCTCTGTAACAGAAGTCGGTCTAGGCCACTCAGACACTGCCTCAATCTTCTGTGGATCAACCTGAATACCTTCTTTAGACACTACGTGTCCAAGAAAAGAAACACTCTCCATCCAGAAATCATACTTTGAGAATTTAGCATAAAGCTGATAATCTCTCAATGTCTGTAGTACAATCCTCAAGTGATATACATGCTCCTCCATACTCCTTGAATAAACCAATATATCATCAATGAAGACTACCATAAACTGATCCACATACGGTTTGAATACCCTATTCATCAAGTCCATAAAAGCTGCTGGTGCATTAGTCAAACCAAAAGATATCACCAAAAACTCATAATGGCCATATCGAGTGCGGAATGTTGTCTTAGGAATATCGGCTTCACTGATACGCAGCTGATGATAACCTAACCTCAAGTCAACCTTAGTAAAGAACTGTGCACCTTGTAGCTGATCAAACAAATCATCTATCCTCGGGAGAGGATACTTGTTCTTCACTGTCACCTTATTCAGCTCTCTGTAGTCAATGCACAGTCTCAGGGTACCATCCTTCTTCTTCATAAACAGGACTGGTGCACCCCAAGGAGAAACACTAGGTCTGATGAAACCTTTATCCAATAACTCTTGCAACTACTCCTTCAACTCTTTCAACTTTACAGGAGCCATTCGATAGGGTGGCATAGATATAGGAGTAGTACCTGGAACCACATATATACAGAACTCAATCTCTCTATGAGGTGGTAAATCTGGCAACTCCTCGGGAAAAACATCAGGAAACTCACAAGCAACAGGAACATCTGTGAGTGACAACTTCTCCACTGAAGTATCCCTGACCAATGCCAAATATCCCTGACAACCTTTCCTTAACAACTTCCTAGCTGTAATAGCAGAAATAAGATTCTGAGGTGCTGAACTCCTATCACCAACAAACTTAAAATCTCCTTCACTAGGAATTCTGAACATCACCTCCTTATTCCTGTAATCTACCACAACATAGTGCTGAGATAACCAATCCATTTCCAAAATAACATCAAACTCCATCACATCTAACAAAATCAAATCAGCGGGTAATTCTCTATCTCCCACGAGAACTGGACAACCTGAAAGAACAATATTGGTGTCCAAGGAATCGCTTAGAGGAGTGGCAACAGACAAAGGAAAAGCCATCCTCGAAGCTTGCCAACAAGATTTAGAAGCAAAAATAGGAGAAACAAACGAATGCGTGGCACCCGGATCAAACAAAACCCATGCATCTAGGTAACAAACTGAAACAATACCTGCCACGACTGCATTAGATGCCTGAGCATCCTGCTGAGTGAGATGGAAGACTCTGGCCTGACCTCGACCTCCCTGCTGACTGGTAGAAGCCTGGCCAACACCTCTGGCACCTCCTCTAGTACCTCTACCACGACTCTACTATGGAACAAACTGAGTGGAACTCTGATGCTGGGCTGGAGGTAACTAAAATGGCACAGGTGCAGCACTAGCAATCGACTGCTGTGGGAATCGCGAAATATGCGGCTGCTGATATCCGGAGTAAGGACACGATCTAGCAAAATGTCCTGTCTACCCGCATCTGAAGGATGTCAGTGGTGTCAGGTAACACGGTCCCTGATGGACTCTACCGTAAGTTTGGCAAACGCTGGCCACTGATCTAGAACTACGACCACTGCTGCTGCTCGAAGCACCTGATCCAAATCTAAATGATCTACGCTGACCTCCACGGCCATGTCTACTGCTCCGATGCACTCGCTGCTGCTATCTCTGACTCTGCTGAGTCGGACCTCGCTGCTGACTACTCGATCCAATATGAAAACTAAAGTACGGAGTAGCCTGCAATCCACTCGACTGAACTCCCAGCTGGTAATAATCAGGCATCGCTCCCTGCCTAACTAGCCTCAGCTCAATCTCCTTGGCTAACTCAATCACAAACTCGAGAGTAAGGCCTGCTGTAGGCATACCAGTAAAAGCTGAACCCAAACTAGTAACGTATGTAGTGACTGCAAAGTACTGATCTCGCATCAGATCCTCTGCATATCTACCCAGACGAAGAAACTCTCGGGTGTACTCCTCTACAGATTAATCTCCATGAGAAATACTGGTCAGACGGAGAGGATAGCTCAAACAAAGAGGCTCCGGATAAAATCTCCTCATAAATCGCTCTCGGAACTGAGCCCAGGTCATCGTCATCATATAAGGCTGGATCATCTGAATAAACCAATCTAAGGCTGGTCCCTCAACAGACAACTCGACGATCATGATCCGTTGGTACTCGGTATGAGCAGTCCGAGTCCGAGTCTCAATCGCGTGCAGAAAATCTAACGGATCAGAAGTACCATCAAAAGCAATCCTGCCAACTCGGGCATAGAACAAAGCTGCCTCGGGGTCAGACATACCCTGCTGATAGGCAGGCTGAACAGGTTGAACAACTGGAGGCACAGGAACATCAAACTCAGGCTCTACAGGCTCCTCATCCTGTAACTCTCTCTATCTACGGCGACCTGCCGCTCCTCGAGGTCTACCTCTGCCACGACCTCTACGCCTAACTGGCTGCTCAGGAGGTAAAACCTCATCCTGAAAAGACTCATCATCCTCGGCCTCAACGACCGGTGGAGCGACACGCCCTCGCCTCCTCATACTGAAAAGATAAATGGAAAGATTCAGACAAAACAGACAATGGAGGAATAACGCAGAAAACTAAAGCAAAGAATACTCATCAAGACATACTCGAACCTAATTCACTGTAGTAGTTCAACAGAAAACACAACTCTGAAAACTAGGGCCACAACTCACAAAACTAAGCCCTGACACAGAACTCTGCTCTGATACCAACTTTGTCACGACCCAAAACAGGGGCCATGACCGGCGCTAGGGAACGGGAATTCTTTCAAATCCGGAACCCGTAGCAAGCCTAAAAATAAAATAAAACATGCAATAATAATAATAACAATATCAAATGCAGCGGAAATGAAAATCATAAATATCACAATAGTATTTTCACCAACTGGATTTAAATTAAATCTCATCTCATATATATAAATCTTTTAATACAAATCCAATTCACATAATACAATATCTCACATAAATAAAATACATAAAATCCCACAATTTAATTTACCACTACTGTAGTGTCTAGATTATAAAAATAAGACTCAAGTAAGCAGTTTCCACAAAGAAGTCGGGGCGGAAGAAATTCGGTGTACAGGCCTGCTACTAAGGTCTGAAGATGTTGACTCTCCTGAAAAATAGTCAATGGAGGGGAGTCAGACCTCACTGAGTGAATTACTATAATATATATACATACACACTAAATGACAATGCATACAATCAATAGTATATATATATATCTAATATATATACAGGCAATTACACACAGATGCAATAAAATCATTTTATATATATTTATTAAAAATCATCTTTTATGAAGGATCAAATAGAAACCTATGATATCGAAACCTTAATCAGTGTTAGACAACACTCTAGCCATACAGGCTCGCTTATTCCAAAATATTCACTTATTCCATTTAGATAGTAGACTGACCCCGAGACAATAAGTCAACCGAGCTCCAACAATCACACCTCCAAACCATATCTCACACATTAAATAATCATATTCAATCAATATCCACAAATAGTTAGTAGTATAGCCTAAATGCTATAAGCGCACCGGTACGTACTCGGTCCTAGTGCTGCCTACTAGGTAGCACGTTCTATCGATATCCTTCATTAATAATTATAAAACATCCATTCAAAAATAAATGATGCATGAATTTAAATAAAATAACAATATAAACCATATATATACCGAAAATATACGAAAATTAAACCAGGTATATTTCGAGTATATATACGTCAAATAAATCCGATCAAATTGTAAAATAAACTAGAAATATATTTAGAAACATTTTAAATATATTTTATTTACAAAACATGCATATAATTTAATATATACCAAAAATATACTTAAATAAAAATCAAATTATCTATGCATTTTAATCAAAATAAAACATATATTTCTAAATCATGCATCCTAAAGCATATATATATAGTATAGTAACTCACAAATTAGTGCGCTCCACGAGATAGGTCCGACGGGCCTAGTCCATTAGCCCTCGGTCTCGATGCAACTAAACAAACAATAACGACAGAAATTAGAATAATCCTAACAAAAATCCTAGAATTCGATCTAGAATATTAAATACAGAATTGAGATTAAGGTTCGACCGGATATCACGTTTTACGAGAATTCTACCGAAAATTAAGCAGAACCTCCCCTGTAAAACGAACATCTCTCTACTCAAAGAGTAGAGCCGACCCTGTAAAGAAACACACTTCGAAAAATAAGCTCAACACTCAACCACAACCCCTCGGTCGGACTCCAAACTACCGTCTACCGACCGGGGGTCCAAAAACACAGAACAATTCCAGAAATATCAAAAATATCCTTGTAATATAGAAATTCATTTTATAGGTAAAAATTACATAATTAACCTTAAAACACTGTAAAAACTGATAAAAACTCATTTTATTAGAAAAACCGTATATTATATATATAATTGAAAATAATTCACGAAAAATAGTTTTAATTAGTTAAAAATACTAAATAATTTGTAGAATTCATTTTTATACCTTAAATAATTATTAAAACCAATTAAATTACATTTTTAGCCAATTTAGGGTAAAATTACCAAAATACCCCCTATATATATAAATATACTATAATTACTTCAAAAATTCACCAAAAATTATACAATTATCCAAAATTAATTTTCTCAACATATTTATTAATAATATCAATAATTAAACTCAATTAACCAATTAATTTCAAATAAAAACATAATTAACCCTAATTTCCCAAAATTAAATAAACTTCAATAATTCAAAATAAATACATAGAAATTCATAAAAATTCCAAATAAATTCCTATAATTCATTTCAACACCTATAATTACCATAAAAAACAATTTCATAATTTAAATAATTAACTTCCGGAAATTATAAAATAATATTAAAATATTCAAAAATACCCAAAAATCAAAATAATCTCCAAAAATTCCACAAAAATTCATACATGTAGATTAAGCTACTAGGATCAACATTTGTGAAGGGAGTTTTCATGAATCAATCAATTCGAAGCTAAAAAAAATAAAAAAAACCCTAATATGGCAGAAATGAAAAATTCAAAACCTAAGCAAATCAAGACCGTTTAAGCTCAAACCAAAGCTAGAATCACACTCACTGGAGCTCAAGGAGAAGAAAGAGACCGGTGATGTAAAAAACGGTGGCCAAAATCGTGGTCGACGGCGAGGAGAGGAAGTTTCGACCAAATGGGGAAAATGGGAGCTAACCGGCATCGGGGAAAGAGCTTGGGGCGGCGGAGCAGCTAGCTGGGGAAGGCGGAGCTGCTGGTAGCACACCAATGGTAGGGGAATGGCAGTTGCAGTGGTGGTGGGTGATCGGGCATGGGAAGGAAGAAGAGAAGGGAAGAAGAAAAGAAAAGAAAAGAAAAAGAAAAAGAAAAGAAAAAGAAAAAGAAAAAAAATAATAAAAAAATAATTTTAATAAAATATTTGAAAAAAAATCACATCCACACACTTAATATTTAATATTTTAAAATTTAATATTAATTAAAAATAATTAAATAACAATAAAATAATTAATTAATTAGTAAAATATTAGGGTAATATATTAAACCCTAATTAAATAAATATTTACACGCATAGGCTTCGTTTAGTATTTTTAAAAATACGTATGAGTTCATGCAAGTCCAAAAATATATTTAATATAATTAATAATAAATTATTTACGTGAAAATTTCTCCGAAAATAAAAGTCTCGGAAAAATTTTACGTAAAGCACTGTAAATAAGACACAATAATTAAAACAGATTTTAAATACTTATCAACCTCGTAAAAATATCGTAATATATATATACAAAAATTATTAACACTGTATATTCCGGTACAGTATTAAAATGTTTAAAAACACGGGATATTACACTAGGCCTCGATCTCGGCGCAACTAAACAAGCAAATGAAAACATTAAATCAGAATAAATCTAACAGAAATTCTAAAGACTCGATATAGAATTTTAGACATAGAATTAGAATAGAAATTCGAGCCGGACATCACATTTTACGATAATTCTATCAAAAATTCGACAAAACCTCCCCTGTAAAATGGACATCTCTCTACTCAAAGAGTAGAGCTGGTCCTGCAAAGAAATACACTTCGAATATACGCATAACACAATTCACAATCCCTCGGTCGGACTCTAAACTACAATTTCACTGACCGAAGTCCACAATTCACAAAAAAATTACAGAAATACCGAAAATACCTTTTAATATTAAAAATACATTTTACAAATCCAAATTACATAATTAACCCTAAAACACATTAAAAATCGATAAAAACCCATTTATTTAGAAAAATTGTATATTATATATAATTTGAAAATAATTTACGAAAAATAGTTTTAATTAGTTAAAAATGCTAAATAATTTTGTAGAAATCATTTGTATACCTTAAATAAATATTAAAACCAATTTAATTACATTTTTAGCCAATTTAGTGTCAAATTACCAAAATACCCCTAGTTTCGTAAATTTCCTAAAATTAATAAAAAATTCACCAAAAATAGTATAATTACTCAAAATTAAATTTCTCAACATATAATTCAATAATATCAATAAATATACTCAATTAACCAATTAATTTCACTAAAACACATAATTAACCTAATTTTCCCAAAATTACATAAACTAAATAAATTCAAAATAAATATATAAAATTCACAAAAATTACAAATAAATTTCTAAAATTCATTTCAACACCTATAAACACCATAAAACACAATTTCATAATTTATTTAATTAATTTTAGAAAATTAGAAAATATTAATAAAAAAATAAAAAATTCACAAAAATCAAAATAATTCCCAAAAATTACATAAAAACTCATAGAGCTATATTAAGCTACAAGGATCAATGTTTGTGAAGGAAGTTTTCATGAATCATTGAAATCAAAGCTCAAAAAAATCAAAAATCCTAGTAGGCCGAAAATGTAAAATCGAAACCTAGGAAAATCTAGACCATTTCAAATGAAAAAAAGTTTGGAAATGCACTCGCCGGAGCTCAAGGAAGAGATAGAGACTGGTGAGGCTTGAAACGTTGATCGGAATCACGTCGATCGGTGTTGAGTGTGAATTTCGGCTTCTCGGGTTTTTGCAGCGTTCACTGGCACCAGAGAGGCTGGAAGAGAGTGGCTGAGCTGCTGGAAATGGTAGTGGCACACCGAAGGGCACAATGATGGTGAAGGAACGACGAGATCAGCGCCAAAAATTGGAAGAAACCGATCGGGGAAGAAGAAGGAGAGGGAGTGGCAAAATGGTAAATATATCAAATTTATTTTAGTTAATAATAATATATGTATATATGTATATATATATATATATATATATATATATATATATATATATATATATATATATATATATATATATATATATATATATATATATATATATATCTCACTTATTATTTTAATATATAATTAACACACACAATAAATGTCCACCACACACTTTAATAATAATATATACACATATACATATATACACATATTTAATTAATTAATATAAAAATTGTATAATATAATATAATTTAATTGAATAACCCTAATTTAACTTTAAATGCATGTAGTCGTAAATATATTTTATTGACACTTTAAAATCATGCATGAATTCATGCAAATTCACTAAACTGGTTAAAATAATTAATATTTAATTATTCACGTTTTAATTTTTTCGAAAATAAAATTTCTAAAAAATTTTTACGTAAATATCTTAAAATAATATAAAATAATTAAAAAATGACTTTAATAAATAAAAAAACTCATTAAATAATCATCAATATAAATACAAATTATTAACACTGCATATCCCGATGCAGTTTAAAATTATGTAAAAATTCGGGATATTACAGATAGATAACCCCTCCACCAAGCAACTTCATAACCTCCTTCTTAACCACTTTTTTCATGTTAGGATTGTAGACACCCAATTTCAGGATTATATGTTATGGATGCAGCAAAGGACTCCAGTGATGAAAATGTCTTCGAAACTTAATCCTTAAAAAATTCTAAGGGCTTTTAAAGGAAGGATTTAATGTTTTCAAGGACTAAATCGCAAAGTTCTTTTTAGGACCTAATTGCAAAATTTACATTTTTTCGAGGGCCTTTTTGTAATAAAAAAAAGAGTGTGTCGGAATTCCATAATTCTGACCAGAATTATGTAATTCCGATTGGAATTCCATAATTCCGACCAGAATTATGTAACCAGAATTATGTAATTCCGATTGGAATTCTATAATTCTGACCATAATTATGTAATTCCAATTAGAATTACAACAATTTCAATTGGGATTGTATAATTCCGATCGGAATTACACAATCCCGGTCGAAATTAAATTCTTCTATTTTCCTATTTTTAAATTACTTTCAATTTAGTGTTTTAATTGGTTTAAACTTCCTAATTAATTCAATCCAAATTGGTTTAAACTTCCTGATTAATTCATTCCTAATTGGTTTAAAATTCCTAAATACACTTTAGGAATTAGAATCACATTAGGATTAGGGTTAGACTTTCTGGTTCTACTATAAAAAGAAAAGAAGGGAAGCAGAAAGGAGGAGGAAAAAAAAGAAAAAGGAGAGAAAAAGGGGGGTAGAAAGAAAAAGAAAAAGAAAAAGAAGGAGAAGAAACGAAAGAGGAGGAAAATCGTGATTTTCTTTTGAATTTTTTACCAACAAATTCCTTTTGATTCAATAATCAATTCAAGACTCGTGAAGAATTTTTAAGGAGAAAGATTCGAAGATTTGTCAAGAACGGTGAACTATCAATCTGAAGAGCACCCTAAATCATCCATAAGAATATCATCTTCTTCTATTCTTTATTTCCTTATTTATTTATTTGATTATTTTACATTATTATTTTTATTTTTTAAAGTTATTATCATAATTTATTCATTAATCATTGTTTTATCTTGTTTTGTGGTGATTATGGAGGACGACGCATGATGATCATGTGGGAGGAATGAATTTCATGAGAAGTCCATAGAAGACTATGGATAAAGCCTCATAGAGACTTAGTTTTTAGGGTTTTATCTTATTTTTATCTCTATTTTTATTTATTGTTTTATTTTTATTTTATTAATTGTTTTATGAATTAATGTAATAGCCCCAATAGTGGGAATAGTAATAAAACTATATGTGTGGTTGGATGATTTTTTATTAAATTGGTTAGTAAATTTAGGTTTCTAATTGGGTAATTATTTAAAATCAATGGAGGAAGTAGATTAATTTAGGTTGCATGTTAATAAAATTAGGGTTTTAGTAAGGAATAAATTTAATTATTTATTTGATCTTATTTAATTGTTTTTTTTATGTTTTTATTTGTTTTTGGGCTTATTTATTATTTTTGTGTGTTTTGGGCCTTAAGCCCACTTTAGGTCTTGATTTATTTATTTAAGTTTAGATAATTCTTTTAGCCCATATCACTTAATAATTAAATAGGTTTAATTAATTAAAATATATTTTTAGGTTCATAATTAATTAGATTTTAGATTAGAAATATCCTTAGGCCCATTTAGTTAATTAGACATAGGCTCACCTAATTTAGTTTAATTAATTTAGACCTAACCCACTTAATTTAAGCTTTTTTCATAATTTGTAGATTTTAGATCACCATTTAATTAAAACATATAGAATTAGGCCCACTAATTTAAATATTCCATAATTTGTATATTTAAGCTCATATTTAGAATTAAAATTAATAAACTTAGCTTCATTTAATTAAATCAAAAGGAATTAGGTCTTTAGGTTCGCTTATAAATTAAAACATGTAGATTTAGCTCATTTACTTAAAATCCATGTAGATTAGACTAACTTAGGGATTATGTGATTTATTGAATACATTATTTACTTGTATATTTCATGATTAGTTTTCCTTGGAGTTTATTGTTTTGGGTTTATATGAAATTGCATGTAAATAGAGAGTAAGATAATAATTCATAAAGTAATTCTAAATGAACTCAAGACTGAAAGAAGTTGGTATTTCGTATCCAGAATCTCCTGGTTGTGGTACTAGCTTTCTTTTAGGGAATCAAGTACCACCTTTTCAATTTGTCCCAGTTATTACCCTGGGTGGCGACTCCTCATCTCCACGCCATGTCTTTGTGACAGTGGTTAGTGTGTTCTCTAGACCCCTGAGCTCAAACAGTGTCGCGGTTGCTAAAATCTTGGACGCGCGCTAAACCCCGCCATCTACAAGGATTCAATCTTCTTTGATTTTGAATTGAAGGTTTGAAGTCTTCTTCCATGTGTATCCTATGCATGTAAATATAAGGGCTAATTCCCTTAAGGTCATCAATGGTTTAGCCAATAATTTTTCTATGTGGCCTAACTCTCCTAAGTAATTTTTCTACTTGTTCATCATTCAATTCAATATTCACAATAAATGGATATGTAGAATTTGGACTAAGGAAAGCATACCTCAAGGATGAAGGAAGAGTTTTGAGTTCTACCTTAGGTGCATTTTCTTCCTTTAATATACTTACACAATAAGCATTAGAGGGTAAGGGCTCATACCTTATTGATTGCTTCTTATTTAGTGCATGATTAGCATTGAGAAAGTGATTGAATATTACCACTTCTTTATCTATGTCATCTTCTTTTGTATCATGGACCAAGCAAGCTTCAAGTGAGTCTTGAGTGAGTTACTTTTCAAAAACCCCTTACATAGCTCTCAATTGCATCCACACGAAAACATGATCCCATGGTGACAGTTTGCCTTGCCATTTTGAAAATGTCAAACTCCACCTTGTTATCTCTAATTTTCAGCAAAATTTTGCCTTGTTTGTCATCTATTATTGCACCTGTTGTGGCTAGGAATGGACGCCCTAAGATTATTGGGATTTGACGATCTTCTTCCATCTCCAAAATGATAAAGTCTCCCAATACATAGTAGTCTCCAACTTTAATGGGTACATCTTCTAGAATTCCATAGGGATAGATGATGGACTTATCCGCTAGTTATAATGACACTATAGTTGATTGATGTTCTCCTATGTTCAAAAGCTTGCAAAAAAAGAGAGACATTATGCTTACACTTGCACCCAAATCACAAAGAGATTTACCAATAAATTCATTCCCAATAGTGCAAAGGATTGTAATACTTTATGGATCCTTAAGCTTTTGTGAAAGCTTATTTTGAATGACTTCACTACACTCTTCATTGATAGGAATGGTTTCATGATCCTCTAACTTATGTTTGTATGAGATGATGTCCTTGAAAAATTTTGAATATGCGGGCATTGTGTTGATCATACCCAAAAGTGGTATATTGAGCTTAAGCTGCTGAAAAGACTTCATGAATTTCTCAAATTGCTTATCCAATTTTAATTTTTGTTGCCTTTAAGGGAAAGGCAATAGTGGGGTCTTAAGAGGTGCCTCCTTCTTCTTTTCTTCCTTTGCTTCAATCAGTTCAAACTTTTATTCTTCCTTTTGTATGGTTTGAATAACCCTTTCATCTTGCTTTTTTATCTCAACGACTAGTAATTACTTCCCACTTCTAAGTGTTATGGCTTTAAATTGCTCCCTAGGATTTTCTAATTAACATGGAAGCATTCCACTTTGCCTCGAGCTAGATGCTTAGGATGCAATTTGATTTTCTAACACCTTATTATGAGCAAAGAGCTTATTCATTTGAGAAGTTAGACTTTTTATAGCCTCCTTTTGCTCTAATTCATCCTTTGGAAATTTTTCCATCATACTCTCTAAATTAGGCTTGCTTTTATGTTGTTGATGAAAAGAATTCTTTTGTTGGAAATTTGGTGGAGGCTACTTGTACCCTTAGTTGGTGCTTTGAACTCCCCCTTGATTTCTCCATGAAAAATTAGGGTAATTTCACCAACCCAAGTTATATTTGTTAGAGTAGGGGTTCCTTTGATTCCTTATAAAATTATTAAGAGCATTGAGTTTCTCAATGGAAGAATCTTGAGAAAAGAAACTTGCTTGACATTCTAGAGTTGAATGTCCCCCTCCACAATACTCACAAGAATAAACTAACATTAGATTTTGCACCTTAGAGGAACCTTTAATTTCTTCATGAGCATGTTGATTTTTTCATTTAGGAGGTTCCAACCATCCACCTCATGCATTCTTACAACTCCATTTGGCGCACTTCTTTCTCCTTGCCATTGATAATTGTTGGATGCTATAGTCTCAAGAAAATTGTATGCATCATCAGGCATCTTGCTCATAAAAGAGCCTTGAGCTATAGCATCAATGGTGATCCTCATTGGCTCAGTAAGTCCTTGGTAGAAGGTTTCAATGTGCAACCATCTTAGAACTCCATGGTGTGGGCATTTGCATTTTAAGTCCTTGAATCTCTGTTGTGCCTCATACAAAGATTCACCATTGTGTCGAGTGAAGCTTGTAATTTCTTTTCTGAATTTCATTATTTTTCCTGATAGGAAATACTTGCCCAAGAATTTTTTTGACAACGTGTCCCATTTTTTTGACAACGTGTCCCATTAAGTGACGGACTGTGGTTTTAGAGAGTGCAACCATAACTTAGCTTTATCCCTCAAAGAAAAAGGGAATAACCTAAGCTTTATTGCATTAGGACTAACCCCATTCATATTGAATGTATTAAAATCTCCAAAAATTGAGCTAGATGGGCATTAGGATCCTCACTTAGGAGATCTCTAAACTAAAATTGTGAGTCCATTTGAATGATTACTGGTTTGACCTTAAATGTGTTAGCATCAACAATTAGCCTGATAATACTGTTGTAGGTATCTCCTAGATTAGGCATTATGTACTCTTTAAAAGTGTAATTCCTACCCAGTCATGGTGCTTGATCTTCAGCCATATTTTGCTTGTCTTTCTCTTGCTTTTCCTTTTAGTTTTTCTTGCATGATTTCTTAATTTCAAGGTTGATATTCTCTAAATTCATCCCCTTGGATTGAGTGTTCATAAACTAGCAAAAGTTACCTAAAAAATCAATTAGCAAATTAAGTTAAAACTAAAGAAAGAATACTAGTCTAATAAAAGTAAAAATTAAATTAATATCAATATTGCCAGTTCTTGGCAACGACACTAAAAAATTTTTGTGTTCAAAACCTGCAAGCGCACAAATTGTGATTACAGTATTAAAAGTTATCATTCCCATGAAGACTGTATACTGAGTACTAATATCTTTACTTATATCTCAGCTAGTAAATTAAATAAAAGTGAATTTTTAACTAAAATAAATGGAGAAATCTAAATTAAATTAAAATCAAATGATAAAAGGCTTAGAGCTTAGGCTTTGTTTCACTATTCTAATCAGATCATGAACACTTGAAATAAATTTAAACATTAAATTTAGTTAAGGGTAATTGTTCTAAAATACCTAAAGACTCTCTCGAGTTCAATTAAGCATGTTAAGATTAAGATTCAACCTACTCTCATGATTAAGAAATTAATCAAAACTCATTAAGATCTTTAATAATTATTTACCCTCCAAAGAACTCGCCTACTCTTATGGTCGAGTGATCTAAGTCCTATAAGTCTAAAGCTAATAAATTCCCCTAACTCTCATTGGTGAATCTACCCATAAATATACAGATAAGCTGACCAAGAATGAAAGCATAAAATAAGTGCAACTTATAAAATTAACTGAAAATCAATTTAATAAATAAAACTTATGTTCAATCATATATTGGAATAGCTACTCCTAACCTAAACCCTAAAGGAATTTAACCACATATACTTATGGCGAAGCAAACAAATATAATTAAAAGATTAAAGATGAAAAAAGAAATAATGAAAATAAAACTCTTGAATTCTTGAATCAATTATCTTCAATCCTAGTTTAGCTCCTTGTTTATTGCCTTTTGAGTGGTGAATGAATTCCCATAAATACCTCTTAACATCCCTTTATATAGGAAAACCTAATAGGAGACTTTTTAGCTTTTAAATTCCTCTTCCCTTCTTTCTTAGCAAAAAGTCTCCTTTTCTTTAATACACCCACCGTATGACCATGCTAAGCTGGTGTGATATTAATCTTTTTGGCACAATCTTTATCATAACCTTGCATGAGCTCAAATTCATATTTTAGAAGGTTGCACACTTTTAAACACAGTAGTGTATGAAATTGTGTTACACTTTTAAAACTTCTTCAATTTGAACAAAAGCATGGAGCTTTCATTTTCATCATCACCAAAGGCTTCATCATCAACACCGTTTATTTATCCCACACTGAAGAGAGCATAGCCAAAGCATCCGCCATTTGATTCTCATCTCTTAGTAAATGAATGAAGAGACATTTAGTGAAATTCCTCATTAACTTCTTTAAATAACATATATAAGGTTTCAACCTCTCTTCTTTTACTTCCCATTCCTCATTAGCCTAACTAATGACTAACATGGAATCTCTGTAAACCAATAAGTCTTTAGCTCCCACTACTAGTGTTGCTTCTAGCCCATAGATGCATGCCTCGTACTTAGCCATATTGTTCATGACCTTGAAGTCTAATTTCTTAGCCATTAGGATGGTTTATCCTCCTAGTGTGACAAGAATCACTCTTAACCCTGCTCCTCTATTATTTACAGCCCCATCAAAATAAAGCTTCTGTTTGCATGACTCTATTATTGCTAAGTTCTCATCTGGAAACTCTAAATTCCACTGCTCATTTCCTTCGACTGCATTCTGTGCCAAGAATTCTACCACTAATCTTCCTTTGATTACCTTGGTATTGACAAACTCAATATCGAACTCAGTCAGAAGTACCAACCATCGTGACATCTTTCTAGTTAAGGCTGGTGCCTAAAACAAGTACCTCAAAGGATCTATCTTTGAAACGGCTTGTACTTTTTAGGACTGGAAATAATGCCTTAGCTTCCTTGTGGCCCATATCATAATCAAACACATCTTCTTCATAAGATCATACTTCTCTTTATATGGTAGGAACTTCTTACTAAGATAATATACTACGTACTCCACCCCTTATGGTCCTTCTTATGCTAGCATTGCCACCATTGCTTTTTCCTCTAAAGACAAATATAATACTAAGGGTTTACCTTATCTTGGTGGCCTTAACACAGGTGGATTATTAAGGTATTCTTTAATCTTATCAAAGGCTTTTTGGCATTCTTTATTCCATTCCATGGGTTGATTCTTCCTCAAAAGCTTGAGAATTGGATTGCAAACTATAGTGAGTTTTGTAATAAACCTGCTAATGTACTACAACTTTCTGATAAATCCTTATACTTCCTTTTCTTTTCTTAGAGCTGACATCTCCCAAATGGCTTTAATCTTATCTGGATCGACTTCTATTCCTCAATTGCTGACTATGTGTCCCAACAACTTTCCCAAAGTGACCCCAAAGATACATTTCCTTCATATTAAGCCTCAAATTATATCTTTCTATTCTTGCCAGAAATTTTTCTAAAGCCTCAAAATGTCCTTCCTTGTTTCTTAATTTGACCATCATATCGTCAATATACACTTCCACTTCCTTGTACATCATATCATGGAATAGAGTTGTTGCTGCCCTTTGATAGGTTGTTACTACATTCTTTAATCCGAATGCATCACCTTGTAGAAATATGTCTCCCATTCCATGATAAAAGCAATCTTGATCTTGTCCATGACTACCATCATTATCTGATTATAACCTAAGAACCCATCCATGAAAGAGTATATTGCACTGGATGTTGTGCTATCAACAATCACCTCAATATGGGGTAAAGGAAAATCATCCTTCGGGCATGCTTTATTCAGATCCCCTGAAATCTACACACATTCAAACTTTCCCATCTTTTTTAGGAATAGGTACTATGTTTTCCAACCATTGAGGATATTCTACCACTTCTAGGAAATGAGCCTAGATTTGCTTAGCGATTTCTTCCCTTATCTTTTCTGCCCACTTTAGCCTTAACCTATGAAGTTTTTGCTTAATAGGTTTAGCCTCTGGATATATTAGAATGCAATGCTCTATAATTTCTTTTTCTAGACCTGGCATGTCTTCATAGGACCAAGTGAATACTACCTTTCTTTTTATTAATATTCTCTCTAATTTTTCCCTTTCTTCAGGAGTTAAATCATGTGATATAGAAATGTGCTTTGGTTGTTCATTTGTGCCCATGTTTAATGAATCTAATTGAATAGAATTAATGTCAAACATACATGAACAATCATTATTAAAGTGCATAAGACCATCATAATCAACATCACACAAGTAAGCAAAACCAGAGTTTATATCATTGATCACAGAAAAAATAACATTTTTGTCCTCAAATAGACTAGATGTTATTACATCAGTTTCTTCATAAAAAAAATTATTAAAACTATCATTAATAATGCTAGCTAAATCCTATGGTGGCTCTTCGTTAGGTGGCAGATAGAGCATCTCTTCAATGCCTTAATCCCCATCTTTTCAGCAACTTTCTTCATCACCTTGTCTTTATAGTCTTGCACCAGACCCTCAACTATCTACTTCTTGAAGATCTCAAACCCAGGAACATTCACTCTAGCTATTGGACAGGCTCCTTTTCACTCAAGTAGAACTTCTATTTTCTTTCTTTGACAAGGTTATCCTGCAGCGGTTCCACATTCTTTAAGAAGTTATTATTATTAAGAATCATTCTTCGAGCTCTTTTACTATCAAGCCCAAGTCCTGTATAGCATAATCCTCTAGTATCATTTTTTCCTTTGAAATTTGGGAACTCTAAACTTCCTTGCTCATTCTTTCATAATCCTTATCCAGGGTAATAATTCATCTTCTTGATCATGCTCATAACCCTTGGATCCATCTCAATTCCATAAGAAATCATGGCTATTTGCAAACCAAGAGGGGTGACTACCCGCTTTTGACATTCATAACTACAGACACTAGTCTTACCCACACTAGCATCTAAAGTCACAACTTCTCCATCCAATAGGAATTTCACTTTTTGATGCACAATTGAAGGCACTCCTCCCAAAGTATGATACTAGGGCCTACCCAAAAGTAAAGTATAGGTGATAGGGATATCCAATACGGTAAACTCTACCATTTTCTCTATAGGTCCAGTCTTTACAGGAGCCATAAATGTTCCTTCTACATTCATTGTGTTGTTATCATAAGCTCTAATTATAAGGTTGGATTTTGTTAAATCCTCCACCTTCACCCCCTAAATTAGGTAGAATTTGTACTGGGTAAATATTAATTGCAAACTCATCATCCACTATCACATAATTAGTCCTTCTTCCCTCTGAATTTAGTTGTGATGAACAAAGCTTTATTATGATTCCTCCCTTCCACATGTAAATCCTCATCCAAAAAAGTGACAACCCCATGCTTCTTCTTAATAACCTTGGCCACCATTGCTTGAAGGGTTATAGTGGTGTTAATGTTCATATTGATCAGAGTCTTAACCAGAGCCTTCCTATGGCTATTTGAGTTCATTAAGAGCTCCTAAATGCTCACATTTGCTTTTGTCTTCTTAAGCTGTTCAAGGATCAAGTCATCATCATGTTCATCTGAGTCTTCTCTTTCAGCAACCTCCACCCTCTCTGTGGTCTTCTCCATTGGTTTATAACCCTTACCACTTCTAGTGACATGACTGACTTCTGGATTATCAACCCATCCGTTGTAGCCTTCAATGCCTTCTTCATCAGATTTGTACCAGATGTCTATAACCTTAATGGTCCGCTCCTTCTTTCCATATTTCCATACCTTAACCATGCATTTCTCTCTCTTATCAGGCATCTTCTTATCATCAAATTCATCACCCCATCCTTTAGGCATGATCGACTCAATGGGTTTGTTGAAAGAAGGTGGTTTGGAATAACACACCTTATAGTCGAATTTGCCTGCAGGCTATCCTAACAAGTCTTCTATTCTCTCCTCATCTTTGGGGGCATTAGGGAGTTTCTCATTGGTTTTAAGGTTTAGATCCTCAAAGGAGTTAAGCACTTCTTCCTCGCTAACTCTTGAGTTGATCATCATGGTAGTTGGGGGTGGCATGTTTCAGTAATTTGGGAAAGGGTTGTTTTTTGTGTTTAGGTTTGGATTGGATTTCTTAAGGTCCATGATTTTTCCAAAGTCTATGAGGTTTTGAATTTCATGTTTAAGGCACACACAAGAGTCAGTGAAATGGCCAATAACTTAGTGAAATTTATAACAACTATTTGGGACAAAGCCAGGGAGATTTAGGTTTGGTGATCAATATGGGGTTAAAGGTTTAAGGAGGCCTTTTTTGATTAATTGGGTCCAGGACTTTAGATAAGGCTGGTCAAAATTTAAGAATTTCCTAGGTTGTTGAATAGCACGGACTCCAACAACCTGACTAGCATTTCCTTATTGTATGCCCCCAGTTGGGTAATTTCCTCACTCCGGTGCTTCTAGTGATCTTCTTCTTCTTGCTTTTGATCTCTTTAGCTTGCAACCCATCATCATAAAGGTCTATAAATGTCTTAGGGTTCATCATCTACAGCCTCTCAACCTGATTGGGTGACACATTTTGAACTATCATCCTAACTTGATCCTTTTTAGTTAGCTTGTTCTTCATTAATCCTGTATTATTCATGAACCTGGTTAGAAAATATAAGAATGATTCATTAGGCTTCTGCTTGGTCAATTCTAAATCCCTGATGGACACTTCAAGCATGGTGTTATAGTCATATTGCTTAAAAAAGTGATACATAGTTCCCTCTAATCCTCTCCGGATAGACTTCTCTAACCCATGATACCAATTGATAGCTATACCTTTTAAGGACAGTACAAACAACTTAGAAACCATAGACAAAGGAGCTTTAGTGATGCTCATAGTAGTTGTGTATTGACTAAGGTGGATCCTCGGGTTTCTAGTACCATTAAACTTTTATAGCTGTGGCATCTTGAATTTATCAAACAACTTATCCTCCTCAAATTGCATCACATCATCAAAGTCAAATGAGTATCCAATGCCTTTTCTTCTCATTAACTCCTCCATCTTGGACATCTTCTGAGTCAGTGCTTTCATTTGCTTGGATTCCAACTCTTGAACTTGCTAAAGTGATTCCCTTTTTTCCTTTTCAACCATGTAACTCTCAACATCCTCCAACTTCATTTCCACAGCAGGTATGTTCCTAGTAGCATTATCATTGTTAGAGAGTGGTATATCCACAATAGGTGGATTGGCCATAACGGGAGGTACAGCAGCAGGAGGTGGTGGCATCAATCCAGCCAGAGCTTGTCTTAACTCATCTTGCATTATCTCTCTCATGTCATCCATCAATGCTCCTTTGACATCCTTAGGGTCTAGTTTCCTCCATCTTATTGTTCCATTTCTCCAGCTTGTTTAGGTTGGGCAGCTTCTAAGTAAAGTGGATTGATAGGACTCCTTTTCGGTCTACTAAGGATCTCTTTCGCAATTGATTAAAAACTCAAATAAGTTCTCACTAGTCTACCACCTTTTCAACTCTAAACACAAGAAAACTTTGATGAATCTATAATAGCTGAAAGACAAGTTGTTAGAATGATGCATGCAATGCATGTATGCATGTATGCATGATGCACGTGCTATGCAATAAGTAACAATCAAGTCAAGTATATATACATCCTTCCAACCTTATTACTCCCACACATGTACTCAATGGCAAGTCCCTTTTCCTAAGATTTTTAGTCTTGGCCTTAATATCAACGGGGGATATCAAGAACCGATGTGCATGTCATATCTCTCAAAGTAGTAAAGCATAGAAATAATATTTCTAGGTATAAAAGCATAGCCCAATCTTTATTAGTCCTGATGGGCTTTTAAAGTATAGGCTTGGGCCTTTATAGATAGAAAAACCTCATGGCAACATTCATAAGAAATTTGGGTATTCCTAGGGGAAGTTACTAAGCCACTATATGAGCTAATTCTGGTAAAAAAGGTCAAGGTTCCCTTAGTAAGATGCCCTCTTTTAAGACTTGAGTTACAGACCAAGGTCAGAGGCTCCCGACATCCTTTGCAAACTCAAGAGAACACTACCCCCCCCTTTAGGACTTGGTTACAAGCTCTGGTCAGATAAGCCTAGTAATCTCTCTTGAATTGAGTTAAGGCTAAGAGTGATGGTTTGCCAATTTATAATCGTATGAAGCTAGTGGAATCATGGAACTATAAACCAACGCCATCAGTTAATAAGGACATGCAAAATTAATGCAAGAATAAAATACTAATTAATAAAATAATTCTAAAGAACACAAGTAGAATCAGTATCTTTTATCCCTAGTAGAGTCGCCACAATAAACGATGGGGTTTAGTGTGCATCCAAGATCTTAGCAACCGTGACACTGTTTGACCTCAAGGCTCTAGAGACACACTAACCACTGTCATAAAGACATGACATGGAGATGAGGAGTCACCACCCAGGGTAATAACTGGGACAAATCAAAAAATGGTGGTACTTGATTCCCTAAAAGAAAGCTAGCACCATAACCAGGAGATTCTAGGTATGAAATACCAACTTCTTTCAGTCTCATGTTCTTTTAGAATTACTTTATGAATTACTACTTTATCCTCTATTTACATGCAATTTCATATAAACCCTAAAAAACAATCAACTTTATGCAAACTAGTCATGATATATACAAGTAAACAATGCATTCATCATAATCCCTAGGTTAGTCTAATCTACATTGATTTTAATTAAATGAGCTAAATCTACATGTTTTAATTCATAAGGGAGTCTAAAGACTAATAGGCCTAATTCCTATTTAATTTTAATTAAGTGAACTTAAGTCTATTTATTTTAATTCTAAAAATGGGCCTAATTCTACAAATTATGAAGTATTTAATTTAATGGGCCTAATTCTATATGTTTTAATTCTAAAGTGATATTAAATCTACAAATTATGGAAAATGCTTAAATTAAATGGGCTAAGCCTAAATTAATTTAATTAAATTAGGTGGGCCTATGTCTAATTAACTAAGTGGACCTAAGTTATCTCTACCCTCAATCTAATTAATTATGGGCCTAAAGATGCATTTTAATTAATTAAACCTAAAAAACCTAAATTTAAATGGGTTAAAGCCTAATGTGGGCCAGGGCCCAAAACACAGAAACATAAGCAAACAAGCCCAAAAAATAAAAATATATATAAAAAAGAATCAAATAAAAGATCAAATAATTAATTTAACTTTTTCTAAAAACCCTAATTTAATTAAAGTGACATAAACAAATAAAATAAAATAAAATAATCAACAAGCAACCTTAATTCCATCAACTTAAAATCTATTCCAATTTTAATTAAACAACTTAATGATTTCTATAGCCATTAATTTTAATTAATTACCCAATTAAAACCCTAATTTTACTAACCAATTAAAATAAAACAAAACACATAAGCACACACACCAAATTTCATTATTCCCACTATTCGGACTATTACAATCAACTATTGAGAATAATAAAAAAGAAGAAGAACTAATACAATCCTAGAAATAAATAAAAGTAAGATAATTAAATAAAAAACCTAGAAACTACATCTAGCTACAAGGTTCCATCCATGGCGTTCCATGGACCTCTATGAATTTGGTTCTCCAACCATGATTATCATGTAATCTCCTTCATAATCACCATCACAAAAGGTAAAATAATGATTAATGAATAAAATTATAATAAAAATTCAATAAAATCAAAATAATAATAAAAGAAGAAAAATAAAAGAAGGTAGGGAGAAGATAATACTTATGGATGCTTGTGAATGGATTGCTCGTCAGACTAGTAAGATCACCGTTGTTTTTATAGGTCTTCAAAACTTATTATTCTCCATCTCAAAAATCTCCAATGAATAAATCACCAAGAATTTTTTTGTGTACTCCCTAAAGAAAAGTCTAAAGAACCTTAGGAAGAAGAGAGCTAAAATTGCAAAAAAGGATGTAAAAATTTTGTCCCCTGCTCCAGGAGCATAAGCTCTCCTTTTATAAGGAATAAACTAAAAAACCCTCAGTTCTACATACTAAGAGTTCTAATTTTAAAAGGAATTTATTTCCTAAATATTTAAATAAGTCCTAAAAATAAATTTAAGAAAATTTTAAATTAATCAAAACTAGGAAAAAATATTTTTATTTTCTGTAAAAAATACAAAAAAAAATAGAAAATAGGTAATTCTGACCGGAATTATAGAATTCCAATTGAAATTTTATAATTCTGATTTTTTAACTTTTAATTACAAAAAGACTCCTAAAAGAAATTAAATTTTTCAATAAGGTCTTAAAAGGTATTACAATTAAGTCCTTAAAAACCCAATGAAACTCTTTCTAAAAACGTATTCAAATTTTTAAGGTTTAAAATTTCAAGTGTTGAAGACCTACTTATAATATTTTATCATTGGAGTCCTTTGTCACATCCATATTTTATTATCCCAAAATTAGGTTTTTACACTCCTTTGTTCTTGAATTTGAGTTTGGGACACTAACTTCTAATGTGTTTCGGTTTCATGCATTCATAGCAAGTAACCTCTTTGGTTTTCTTATTATTTTCTCCCCCGTGCTTCTTGTTGAAATCTCCTGCTCTTGAAGAATTTTTCTTTCTCAAGAACTTCTTGAAGCTTCTAGTGAGCATGGCAATTTTCATCATCTTCATCACTAGATCCTTCACTGTTTTTCCTTTTCATTATCATCTTGTAAAGCTTTTAATGTAATGCTTTTTTTCTTTTCTTCCCTGCCTTTTTGCTCCTTACCTCTTTATTTAATTATAAACTCATGTGTCAAGAGCTTACCAATAAGCACATCAGTTGAAAGGATAGAAAGGTCTTGAGCTTCCTCAAGTGAAGTGACTCAAGATTCCCAATCCTTCTTAGGTAGGATTCTTAGAACCCTATTGATCACCTCTTCCTAGGAGAAATATTTTCCAAGTTTCTTGAGGGTTGTGAGGAGAGCATTAAGATGATTTTTCATCTTCGTGATTCATTCTTGAGGCTTCAAGTTAAAGAGTTCATATTTATGCATATAAAGTTTAACTTTTTGCTTTTTACTTATATATTGCCTTCATAATGGTTCTCCAAGGTCTCCCATATTTACTTAGCCAAAATGCAATGTTGAAGTTTGCCTCCTTTTTCTCTTGTCATGGAAAAGAGTAGAGTGATCATAGTTTTCTTGTATTTGTAGTTTTCTTCCTTTTGATCATTACTCCAATCACTTCTTAAGAGAGTAGTTTGTACACCATCAATGGTAGTTTTTGGTGGTTGCCAACCTTTGAGAATAAATTCCCAAAGTCTAATGGAATCATAGTCTAGATATATCTCTATTTTGAACTTCCAATGAGGATAGTCACTACCATCAAAGAATGGTCTTAATGAAGAAATATTTTGAGATTCACTCCTCATGATCTTGTATTCTAGCAATGAAGTTCCTAGAATTCAAGCTCTGATACCAAATGAAAATGCCTTAGGCGGGAGTGAATAAGGATAATGAGGGTTTTCGAAAAATTAAAATGATTTTAAGGAATTAAACAAGAATTAAAAGAATGTTGAGAAGGAAGAATGAAGAGCACAATGATTTAAGGAGTTTGGATTCAACAATAATCTTACGTCTCCACCTAACTTATCCCCAAGTTAGGATTTTTCAATCACCCATAATTTTATTCATAAGATTGATATTACATAAGATTTTTATGGCTCACTCTTTACAACCTTGCAACTTGAGTTTTTAAGACTCACTCAAAAATCAAATTCCAAGTGTTTCAATAGACAACACTTAAACCAATTACTTTTAGAATAAAATCTCACTTCTCATTTTTTTTAATCCTAGAAAATAGAAGAACAAGAATGTCTATTTTAACACTCACAAACTCTTACAAGAGTTACATAAATACAAAAATTTTTAAGAAAGAATTGAGAGCTTAATTGAAAGCTTAATAGAGAATAAATGATAAATAAGTTTCCCTAAAACTTCAATTGAACTCTATAGAGTGTTTATATAGATAAACACTAAATAAATATGGCTGCTGGATGTATCAAACATGTCTCCAACATGTATTATTTAGTTTTTAATCATCTTGGGACTTATTTCTATTAGAATGCAAAATGTCGCTCACAATCATGAGGAGCAAGTTCTGGCTCGTGAGGAGTGAAATACTAGCCATTGCATTCAAAAAATGACCGTGTTGTATTCAAAAAATGACCGTGTCATGACCCAAACTATGAGTCATGACCGGTGCTAAGGAATGGAATTCTTT